>PVIA01000503.1:25000-108896 GCA_004024845.1 Tonatia bakeri | reverse complement strand
GTCACCGCAGCCCTCGCCTGATTCTGACAGGCTGCTCTTTCCTCGTGTAGCCACTGCTGCTTAATGTCATTTTCTTGGTCGAATGTCTTTATTTCTGACTTGTTACAAACCATTAACTAGTTTCCAGTTTTTCAATGTCCCGGCTACTTTTGACTAGTAAGTCATTTGGCATAACAAGGTTTCCCTTTATCTTCTTGCTAAAGAAAATCTCTACATGAAATGATCAATCTTCCTACTTTTATGAATCCTAGCAGCTAGGAAGTGCCCGTCATTGGATACTAGACATCTTTTCTGAAAGCATATTCCAACTCATATAATAGAACGTGACAGACACGCTGGGCGGGTAACTGTTAGGTGCCAAGGCTTCAAATAATTTAGGTGAAAAGCAGAGCATTTGTCATATATACTTCGTGTGATGGTTACAAAGAAACATACGGTTTTTAATTAGATTGCCTGGATGAAATGTTTTCAAACATGAAATTTTTTGAATATCTTTTGAAAAGCATTCCGTGGTTTTAACAGTTGTCAATCTCTATAATCACAGCTTGAAAGAGGAGTCATTTGTATCGTTGTTGAAATGAAGACCAGCTCTGCATTGGACATTGGTGTTAAAAATAATATATTCAGATGTGTGGCTTGATGACATATTGCTAAACTGTCAGAAGCAACTTAGACTTTAGTTTGCTTTGGCAAAAAACTGCTTACACATGAAATTAAGGGAACTAAAATTTAGAGAATCTTCTCCTAGATGGCTCCATAGTATTAAAGTTTTAAACATATACTTTAAAAATGCACTTAAATATTATGAGCCAATCTATTAATGAAATATTATACTGTTTAAATCCTTAATAGGAATATTTATTGATTCTTGGCTAATTAATGGATTAAGAAGTTTTAAGAAATCAGTTACTGGTCTAGCAGTTCTACCCCTAGGGCCATCTTAGTGAAATCTGTCTTAGGGAAATAGTTGAGCAGGTGCACAGCTTATACTGTCAGTGCGTGTGGCATTGTTTTTTAATTGTGAAAAATCTGAGACAGCTTAACAATCTATTAATGAAAGAATGGGTAAGTGAACCATGCTACCTCTCTACAAAATGCAAGACTATATTGTTGTTTTAAAAATGAGCTACAAAATTTGTGTGCTGATCAAGGGAATATCTTTGATATATTGGTTAGTGAGCAAAGCAGATGGCAGCACAGTGTATAGAATGTGATATTGTTTTTGAGGGAAGGTGGAACTCTCCCCGTCTCTTCTATCTTTGTATAAGCATAGAACAGTCTGGAAAGGTACATACCAGATGAACTCTGGGTGTGAAGGAATGAGGGAAATCAGAAGTAAGACCTGATCATTTGCTTTCTATACCTCCCTATCATTCGAATTCAGATTCTCTGATGTTAACAGACAGTGTGAATTCACTTGACAACATGATTAAGTAATTTAAAAAGGAAATCTCATGTGGGAAGTTGAGGATAAAAGGAGGTAAATGTAGCTACTTGCAATCACTAACAGAGAAGCCTGGCTTCTTCCCAGTCAGTTAGCTCTGGCGCTTAGAGCATGTGTGTCTTTCTATGTATTTTAACAAAGGAACCTTAAAATCTGGGTGCACATGCTGTCAACCCTGAGTTTGTGTCACTCCAGGCAGTGGTCCTCAGTTGGTTTCTTGGTGCTGTATTTCAAGGCAGCTCATAAATTATTAATAGTACATGTGTAGGTCAGAGACACACTAACCCTGACAATCATTCCATAATATTCTCTCTTTAGCATTAGAAGAGAAGAGAAGGGAGGAATCAATATGCAACATCAGAGGCACATTTCACATAGATATTGTACATGCACTTAGAAAAAAAGAGTCAGATCTTTACAAAAACCTGTCAGCCTGGCATTAATCTTGTATTATGAATAATGTGGCTATCTATGAATCTTTAATATTTTTTAAATGATGAAATTGTATGGTATGCCCCACCAAAACAAATTTGATAAAATGTGAAAATAGATTGATCAATGAAGATATTGATATACATGAATAAAAAAATTTAAACCTTGCTCATGAAAGCAGAAAAAGGGACAGCTATACTTTGACCTCAGGGTACATTTGCAGCCCCAATAAATTTAATTCTAGCATGATCCAGGATGCCTGGAAGTGATTCTTTAAGTAAGTTATAAAATGATTGGTCGAAACCACCATGCCACTGGAGAAGCAGCTCTGGTTGTATACTACTAGCATCCAATATGGTGCTGGCCCCTAGCTTATGCTAAAAACCCTTTTTGAAAATTCCTAACAAACACACAGATTAATGTTTCACTTAGAAGATACAGCAGTGCTTGAGGAAGATTACAAAGCCAATGGTTCATTAGAAATACTGTTATATTCATTTTTTTTCCTATGAAGTAATCCTGGAATAATTTGTTCCAGGTTTTAATTTTCAGGGAAAGTAAGAAACGTAGATCAAGAACTTTGCTTCAGAAATTTGCCTAATGAAGAAATTTTCATCAGTGCTTGTTGAACTGAAGATAAAAATATAGTTTGTTTCTACAGATTTGAGGAGAATTAACATGTATCTGATTGTTAATATTTGATTCTTGTTTAATTATTTATGATATCAAGGAATGAATCTGTCAAGTAAATAATGAAATGCGTACATGCAGCATATGTAATTAGGTTAGGTGCATAAATCCAAAATGTTCACTTTATAGTTGTCAGTGTAGAATTTATTAATAATGAGGAATGGTAAGTGAGAAAAATTCTTAACACAGTCCACCTCATTAGTGTGGATTATAGCAATTGTTGGTGAGAGAAGAGGAGGAGGAGGAGGAGGAAGAGGGCAATGAATAGGGGACATCAGGTTTCATTTTCTTAGTTGTGCTTTACTTATTTAAAGATATCCGTGAACTGGAGTGCATTTCCTTCCTTCTGTTTAGAAATGTGTGATTTGAACAAGGAGCTGTGGGTCTGAGTGAAGATGCTGCAAATAGAATAATTCCACATAGAAAAAATACAGGTCTCAGGGTTTCTAAACCTAAACAATTACTTAATGGGAAAATTCAACTAATGTTTGGGAAGGAAAAACCTACTTTTATAATTGAACTGCCAGATTTGAATCTTAAAATTTGGCTTGAAATTCATCAGTGGTGAAAAGATGGCCAGCCATGCATATACTCCACTGAACTCTCCCGTGTTTCTCTTTCTTCACTAGCCGAGTGGAAGCGGAGGAGAGTAGCTCCTTGTCGAGCACTTTCCTTGGACCCTGGTTTTTCCTGGGCTGCTGGGAAGTGTAATGAGGTGGATTTGAGGAGAACATACCTGTGAGTGGGGCTCTATGGTATATAATACCAGGTGGGGTCGGATACGACGGACTAGAGGTTAGAGGACACACTCTCTGCCCCGAGGATATAGTTTGAAACCTGCCCCTGCAGGGACCTGGCTGAGTGGGTGCCACCAGCTCTGTGTTAAGGAATTTGACTGATAACCTGGTTAGATTTAGTTCTGTCCTTAATGTTAATCATTAATAACATGTGGGTCATAAAGGGTAATCAACCAGAAAACAAGATAACGAGATCCCACACTACTACTAACTAGCCTGGAAACTTCCAGAAAGTTCTCTAAATGCTAGGGCCTCACTTTCTTCACTTATCAAATTAAAGGGCTATAATTCTGGCTTTAATGGTCTAGGATTCACAGATATGGTATTGTACAAGCAACTCCATGAGCTCCTCAAAAAAAAAAAAAGGGAGGAGAGAGGTAGTATTATTATACAAACATCCATCATCTGACTGGTATTTCTTATAGGGGCAGTTATACATTTATTAGAAGGTAAGAGATATAATCACAAAAGGAAGTCCATGTATTATGTGAGTAAATGATGTGACTCTAACTATAGCCACCACTTAAGAACTTTCTGCCTCACATAAATAAAAGTTAAAAGAGAGCTAGGAGTCCGATTTAGTATGAAGAAGTGACATTACAAAACATGGAGTGTATGTCGCAATTTTCTTGTCCGCCTAGATTAAAAGAGGGGAATGGTTATTTAATAATAGTAACTTCAAAAGCTTCCGTGATTTACAGGTGTTCAAAAGGATGGACATGGTGGTGAATAATCCAGTTATTATATTATTTGCTAAATCAACAGAATTATTTGCTATCCTCCTGACCATAATTCTCAGATGTCTACAAACTAAAGAGTTTAAGACAAAAATAGCTCAATCCAGTCAAGCATTAATATTGTTAAAGGAAACCCCCAGGAGGAATCCATACTAAGGCTAGTTATTTAGGAAAAAAGCAAACATGATTTTACCACCCAGTAAGAAATTACCAGTTGAATTCAGCCAATCAATTTGCTATTGACTAAAGTCATACATACCATTTTTTGAACATGTATTTTATAGAAAGAATCAATACAAGAATAATCTCGATGTGACTATTTTTGACTTCTAAATGATAAGCCATCATAATTTGCAGAGAGATGGTTTTAGTTCCCTTCTTTCTTGGGAATTACTCCCTTTCCCTTCAAGACCATATTCTTGAGAAAAATAATTTTTTAAAGCTGGTTAGTTTAGGGATGACTTGTACACAGAAACAGATGACTGAGGGACTCGTTAAAATTCAGATTTTGTTTTAATATCACCTATCCTATCCCCTGCCTCCCCTCCCACCCCCTAATATAACTCAAGGGTAAGTCCTGTCTTGATGATGTCATTGGCTCATCTCTCTTGCCAGGAAAATTCAGGGATAGGCATGTGACCCAGTTCTGGCCAATGAAATGAGAAGAAATCTTGGAGGGGTCTTCCAGTATAACGTCCCCACTCTTATCTTAGGAGGAAATTTAAGGTGAGAACAGTTCTACTTTTTGGCTTGACTTTTCATGTCTTCACATGATGCCAAGAGCAATGGTAGCCATTTTGAGACCTTGAGGAGAGCTATCTGAGGCCAAGGTAGACAAGCTGCGGACGGCAGAGTGGGAAGATGAGAAGAACCCGGGTCCTTGACAACATGAAACATCATCGAGCCATTAAATTAATCTTAGCACCTGCTATCTTGAGACTGCATCATGAAATACCACATATTCCTTGTTGTATAAGCAAGTAGAGACAAGTTTTCTATTATTTACATAAAAGTTATCTTAAGAGAGACATGAGATGTAAGAAGTTTATTTTATCACATGTGAGAGAAGAGCTCATCCTTAAATTGGGAGTGACTTTACTTGTTTGGATGAGAATATTTAAGTCCTCTGCTATTTCAACATGTGCATTACTTTAAGAGTACTGGGTATAATATTACTCAGTATTACTGAGAACAAATACTAAGTAACTCAACATTTTGTGTCACTAAACGTGAGGAATGGCTTCTTCGAAGGAATGGTATTTAATCTGGGCCTGGAAGGATCAGTGGTGTTTGAACAGTTGGAGATGGGGTTCAAGGGCACTCTAGAGACTTTGAAGGGTAACAGTGTATTTGGGGGTATGTCATGGTGGACAGATAAGGCTGGAGCTGGTTAGGTGCAGACTGTGGAGTGTCTGGAATGCCTCCCTGAGAAGTTTGGGCTTCCCTTCCTCAGTGGGGAGAAACGTTACATTTGAGCAGGTCGCCACTTGTTGGTTCTGGATAACTTGTTAAAGCCCCTAAGATGCATTTTATCTATCTTTTTGCATAGTTTAATGAAAGATGTACATGATTTTAATGACAAGAAAAATCCATTCTCCATTCTAATTTGGATTCTCCATTTCAAAGTGACTGGTTAAGTAGCCATTGTTTTCCAAAACGTTCAAACCCAGATGCGAGTTCTCTAGAGAGACTGCTTGGAGGCCAGAAAACAACCTGTGTGAGACAGTCAAGCTCAGACACCAGGGTGTTTGCGGGCATGCCGCTTAGATGGAGGGGAGGAAGAGATATCTTGCCTGTGTCTGCAAAGAGATGTCTTGGTGGAAAAGGCCATTGGGGAAAAGCTGCTTAGAGCCTTGGGACAGAATGAGACTGGAGATGAGTGTCCAGAAAGAGAAGCTGGAATTGTGAGGTTCTGTTTTAAGTGCCCTGGGAATTGACTTTCTTCAGTCGTGTTACTGATAAAGGGAAACAGAGCAGGGAAGAGATGTGACCAAATTTCTTGGAGTTTTCACTTGCTTACTGCTTTACTTTTTCTCTCGTATCAAAAAGGAATTGACCTAAAGATAACCTGGAATGAACAGGAGGCATCATGACTTCCCTGCTGGTAGAGATGGGCTAGAAGGAGACGCGCCTGAACCTCAGCCCTGTCGTTAGGAGTACTAATCCTGCAGACCAAGCTACTCAAAGAGCAGTTCTCCCCTGGCTGCCCCTTCCAAGGTTACCAGGCGGTGAACACAGTGAAATCACACACATTAGAAGAGTGGGAATTGTTTGTCTCTTTTAGAGTGAGGAAGCACTTCCCAGAAACCCCCAGCAGATGTCCTCTTGCTTGGAGTTGGCCAGTACTGGTCACGTGCTATTTCTGAACCAAGCCTTGGACAAAAGAAGGGGTTGACCCAACAGATTTAGACTGTTTAGGAGTTGCCCTCGGGCCACAAGGGAGATAAAGGAATGGCTTGGAGGTAGGGTGGGAGAGTGAAGGAAGGGGATCTGGGACAGCAGTGCCAGCTGCAAGAAAGGACTGGGAAAGGCATACCGCAGAGTGATTGAGAGCTCAGGCTCTGGAGGGAGGCAGGCCTGCTTTCTCAACTGAGCTCCATAGCTGGCTTCCCTAAGCCTCAGTTTCTGGGAGAGCAATAGGGCTGTTGTGGCAAAAATACTCCAGGTAAAGTTGGCAAAATGCTTTGTGCATAATAAACCCTCAGTAGATGTTTGATGCTATTGTTGCTGCTGATACTGTTGTTATTAATAAAAACAACCTAGCTCCTGTTCTGGAGGAGCTCACAGGAATCCACATGTAATGATCAAAGCTGTCACAAGGCAGGAGGTGACTTCTTACAGGAACCGCGTTTCCCCCCCTTTATGCTAAAGGAAGGACAGAGGCTCTGTAAGGACTGCTTTCCTTGTTGCGCACGACTTGCCTCTATTCCCATAAGGACAGCTCAGCTAGGGCAGGGATTTGGGAGGGGGGTCCTGCCGCAGCATCCTCATGGGGGTAGCTGGACCCGAAGGCCTAGGGAGAAGGGAGCACGGCACACCCTCTCACCTCTGCTCAATAGGCGCAAATGGGGCGCTGGGGATGCGCTGGTGATGCAAATTCATCACCATGGACAGGGTGGTCGGGGACCAGCGGGGTCCAACAGGTTATGAATCTTCCCTATGGTGTAGTCTATTTTCCTGGCATTTCCACACATGAATTAGATGACAGTTAAGAGACCGGGCATTTGCTTAATATTCACAAGCAAATCTTAGCGGTTCCTCAGTTCTCAGCACCCCTACCCGCATTTCTATTTCCAAACCGAGGTCCACTCAGGCCCTCAGAGCCCGCGCAGGTCAGGTCGGGTCTGGATTCGGGCGGCGCAGGGGTGCGGGAGGGGAAGCCACCGCCCGCCGGCCGGTTCATTGTGTTGGCGGCTGCGGCGCCCACGGCCTCCGCCCGCAGCCGGTGGCAGAGCGGACGCAGGCAGCTGAGACGGGCGAGCCATTTGCATTCGCCGGCAGTCATTTTTATACGCGGAGGTAATGAAGTTGTCAGCAGCGCCCGGAGTGTGGCAGAGCCTGATATTCCAATAGAGCTGCCCGGTTCGCCCTGCCCCCCGCGCGTCCGCGAGTCCCCGGAAGAGCGCCCGGCGCCCGCTTTCCTCCCGGCGGCGGAGGCCGCTGTGCCCGCCTGCGTGCGCCGCCCGGGAGCCGCGGCTCTCTTCCCTTTCTTCCCCCTCGTCTTTGTCTGGTTCCCTCTCCGCGCACCCCCTCCCGCTCTGTGTCGCAGGAAAAGACTCAGCCCCGGAGACCAGCGACCCTACCCGGACTGGCCGCCCGCGACCCCACACACCCCAGACTCTGGCCCGCTGCCCTGCTGGCAGCACGTTCGGGGAAGAGTCGGTGGCAGCGAGGCCACGCCACCCTCGCACCTCCCATTCAGCTCGCTTCACTTGCCCCAGCAGCTCCTGGCTCTCTTCTTCACGTCCATCTCCGAGAGCTAGGGCCTGAGACTGAGTTATCATTTTGGCCTAAAGTGGGTTTTCTCCCCTTTCTGAATGTCGATTTGTACTTATGTTTATGATGACAAAGCCCGAAACACACCTGCCCCCTCAGGGAGCTAAGAAAAGGCAGGTTCAGCACTGGTAAGGAAGTGAGGTGGAAAGCTAGGCACACACCTGCTTTGAGATAGGTAGGTGAGAGAGGACAGCTGGCCTAGGAGCCCCTGGAACCCATTTTCCTAGAGCTCTGTAGCTGTGCTGTGTGTGGGGGCAGCCACTGGCCACAAGGTTACTGAGCACCTGCAATGTGGCTAAAATCCTTATTGAGATACACTGTAAGCGGAAAGTGCAGACTGTATTGTGAAGGTTGTATGAGGCTGTATGAATATGAAAGGGGGTTAGCTGTCTCATTATTTTCAAATACTGATTGGCTGTTGAAGTCATACTATTTTGGATGTTTTGGGGAAATATAATATATTATTAAAATCTATTAAATCTGATTCTTTTTACCTTTTTTAAAAAAGATTTTATTTATTCATTTCTAGACAGAGGGGAAGGGAGGGAGAAAGAGGGAAGCAACGACATGTGAAACATGGAGGTGTGGTTGCCTCTCTTACGCCCCCAGCTGGGGACCTGGCCCACAACCCAGTCATGTGCACAGCCTGGTATTCAAACTGGTGACCTTTCAGTTCTCAGGCAGACGCTCAGCCCTCTGGGGCTGAGCCACACCAGCCAGGGCTGATTCTTTTTACCTTTTAAAATATGTGGCTACAAGAGATTTAAAATGACGGATGTGGCTCACCTTATATTTATATTGGATTGTCTTGGTCTAGAGGCTTAAAATGGAGCTTTTCTCCAACCCTCTCACCTTCCTCTGCAGGTTCTTTGGAACAGAGCAGGGAGTGAGGGAAGGTTCTTGGATATTAGGCATCAAATGCCCCGGAAAATAATTAGGAAGTAATTGGGATTACATCGAAAACCTTGACAACACTGAGCAGAAGCGGTTTCGATTGCATAAACTGGCTGCTTTCTTTTTGTTCACGGTGACGAAAGACCCACATTCCCACCACAGTTGTGCCACTATTCCGTGGACCAATTGTCCGTGTGTGCAGTTGGGCCTCTAGGAGTGTTTTGTGCCTTTTAGGACTTATTTGTCGCACGCTAAACTTGCTGACATGCCATTCAGAAGAGTGAATACTGTGTATGCACTGTAACAACTCTCTCATAAGTATTTTTGGTGTACATTGTTCCTTAGCATGCACAGGCTGCAGAGTAAGGGCTCCCGGAGTGGGCATCCACACGATGCGCTGCAAATGATCCAGGCACGGGGGAGTCCCCGGGTGTGCATCGACTCCACACACGGCCACCGCTCCTGCAGGGCTTTTATGGGGAAGCTCGCCAATGATCCGTACGTTAAGGACTCCCTAAATACACATTGACACGATAGACTGGAGTTGTTTGGGTCTATTGTAGCAATGATCCGGGGATAATGGTGGTGTCTTATGCACTTGCATTGAGATTGGAGTGCTCACAATCTTAATGGCAGAACCTGAACTGCCCCAGTTGAGTCCCATTGTGACTCCTGGGGCAGAGTGCATGGTTCTTTGACCTCCTGCGTCATGACCATGTGGCGTTGCTAGTGTTTGTTGATGTTTTAACTGACACAAGAGAGTTAGCTGCCCACCTCCCAAATGTGCTGTTTGTAATTCAATACCTGGATTGGGGTGGGGGTCCATGTACTGATGGTTTCATGGGTTAATAATATGCTAAAGACCTTGGAAAGGTTATATTTAAAGTAAAAAGGTGGTTTGGCCAAAGTTTGGGAGATGTGTATGAGTTTGAGAGTTAATATGGAAAAAATAACCTCAGTCCTGAGAAAATCTAGTCGATTAAACTGAAATACAAAAAACAAGAAGGCAGTAAAAAGATGGAAGACACTGTTAGAAACCATAAGTCATATATTCAATGGTAAAATAATGGAAACACTGCAGAAGTGTGTGAAATTAAAAATGAAATTCTCCCATCCCTTCTTCTATGCCATTCACTGTTTTTAAATTTAATCTTTATTTTTCCCATTACCATTTAGTCCCCTTTATCCCCCTCCCCTGAGTCATCGCCACACTGTTGTCCATGTCCATGAGTCCTTTTTCCTTTTTGCCTAGTCCCTCCATACCCTCACCTCCCTTCCCCACTAGCTGTCATCCTGTTCTCTATCTATGAGTCTGTCCCCATTTTCCTTGTTAGTTGAGTTTGTCCATTAGATTCCACATGAATGGAATCATATGGTATTTGTCTGTTTATGACTGGCTTATTGCACTTAACATAATGTTCTCCAGGTCCATCTATACTGGTGCAAAGAGTTAAATTTTCTTCTTTTTGTAGCTGAGTAGTATTCCACTGTGTAAATGTACCATAACTGTTTTATCTACTTACCTACCGATGGACACTTGGGCTGCTTTCGTATCTTGGTGATTGTAAATAATGATGCAATGAACATAGGGTGCTTATGTTCTGTTGAAGTAATGTTTTGGGTACCTTTGGATATATTCCCAGAAGTGGGATAGTTGGGTCAAAAGACAGATCCATTTTTAATTTTTTGAGGCATACCACTTTCCACAGTGGCCGCACCAGTCTGCATTCCCATCAATAGTGCAAAAGGGTTCCCCTTTCTCCACATCCTTGCCAGCACTTGTTTTTTGATTGATTAATGATAGCCATTCTGACAGGTGTGAGATGGTATCTCATTGTGGTTTTAATTTGCATTTCTCTGATGATTAGTGACACTGAGTATCTTTTCAAATGTCTATTGGCCATCCATATGTCCTGTTTGGAGAAGTGTCTGTGTTTATTCAGGTCCTTTGCCCATTTTTAAATTGGGTTGTTTGTGTTTTTGGTGTTGAGTTTTGTAAGTTCTTTATAAATTTTGGATATTAACCCCTTGTCAGATGTATTGGCAAATATATTCTCCCATACTGTGAGTTGTCTTTTTATACTATTGGTGATTTCCTTTGCTGTGTAAAAACTTTTTAGTTTGATGTAGTCCTATTTGTTTATTTTTTTTTTTGTTTCCTTTGCCTGGGGAGATATATCTGATAAAGTATTGCTATGAGCAATGTTTGAGATTTTGCTGCCTATGTTTTCTTCTAGAATTTTTATGGTTTCGGGTCTGACATTTAAGTCTTTGATCCATTTTGAATTTATTCTTGTGTGTGGTGTAAGAAGGTGGTCTACTGTCATTTTTCTGCACATATCTGTCCAATTTTCCCAACACCATTCATTGAACAAACTATCTTTAGCCTGTTGTATGTGCTTGCTTCCTCTGTCGAATACTAACTGACTATAAAGATGTGGGTTTATTTCTGGGCTCTCTCTTCTGTCCCATTGATCCATTGTGTCCATTTTTATGCCAGTACCAGGCTGTGCCATCCACTGTTGTAATTTCTGTTAATAATTTTAACATATTCTTTCATATTTTTATACATATACATATGTATGTATCTCTTCTTTGTTCAAACATTGGTAAATCCCAAACATCACTCTTCAATGCCTTGGATTATGAGTTAATAATATGTGAACATCTTTTCTTTTCAGAACATTTAGATTTGTGGCATCCTTTGTAGTGACTGCATGGAATTCCAAGGTATGGATGTCACAGTTTTTAAATTGATGCCATTTCAACCATCACTGCAATGAATATCCTTATAGATTTACAGATTTGTGCCCATATGTTCACAGGATAAACTTTTGGCAGTGGAAATGCTGGGACAAAGGGATGCACATTTAAAATGGTGATACATATTGCCAAGTTGATAACTGGAATGAGTGTACTACCTTACACTCCAACTAACAGTACATCATTTTCCCACTCTGGGCCAGCACAGCATGCCAGCGTGGAGAACATTTACAATGTGTGTGAGTGAATTTTCCCCCCAGGTTTTCTGCTCAGCTGTATGGTGAGCGCACCGGGGGCTGTGATAGTTGCAGTGAAGTGTGGAAGTCAGACTACAATGTAGGAAGTCCTGTTAGTCGCAGTAAGAAATGATTGCTCCACAGGACACACTGAGACCAGTTGAATTTTGGTAATAGGCTATCAATGTAGGAAAACTGGTATTAGATCATGTTAACTCATCATGCAACAAATAGTTTTTTTTGAAGTTAGAAATGCTTTCTCCACTGGCTTGTAGGCTCCTTGAGAGCAAAAGCTTTCTCTCCCCTTAAAAAAAAAGATTTTATTTATTTTTAGAGAGAGGGGAAGGGAGGGAGGAAGAGGAGAGAAACATCAAAGTGTGGTTGCCTCTTGCTCGCCCCCTACTGGGGACCTGGCCCACAACCCAGGCGTGTGCCCTGACTGGGAATCAAACCGGTGACCCTTTGGTTCCCAGGCCAGCATTCAGTCCACTGAGCCACACAAGCCAGGGCTAAAGCTTGCTCTTTTCATCATTGTGGTTTCTCCAGAATTATGGAATAGAACCTGGCCAAAATTTTTTTTCCTTTCTTTTTTGTTGTTTATTTATTTATTTTTTAATTTGACCATTTTTTGTCTACCATATTCCTGGCTGTACTTGAAACTGGAGATTCAAGATGGCTGACATTTAATCCTTGTTCCCAGCAGCTCCAGGTGGGAGACACAGAGAGCTGTAAAACAGTTTGAAAATGCACATAGTACAGCAAAGTGAACAATGAGCAACTAACTGTGATGCAGTAATAGTTTCCCCAAAGTTCAATATTTGAACTGGTCTTGGAAGATGATTTGGGGATGGTTTCCAGATTAGCAAGGAAGGACTGCTAGACAGAGGAAACCACAATGGGAGGGGTGGAGCTTTGTGGGAATGTTGGCGTGAATGGCTCCCTAGGGTGTGTGTCCAAAGGAGGGAATCTCTGCTTACTTATGAGGGAGCCTTGAGTCAGATGTCCCAGAGCATAAAGGAAGTGAAATACAGGGAAGAAATAGGGTTCTCATTCAGGCTCTATATCTGAATTGTAGTGGGGCATTCGGAAGCCATGGAAATCCTGTAACTTTAAAGTGCCTCATTAGTAAAATGGGATGTTTATTTAGCTTAGATCATTTCTAATATTTTTTTTCAGCTTTAAAATTCTATGGCCTTGAGCTGCGGGACTTGAGCTTACCTGTAAAACCTTCATCTGTCTTGTGTGCCAAGGAGCACTGTGTGATATCTTGGGGTATTCCTTTAAGATGGTAGTAAATAGCAGTTAAAATTTGCTGGACCTAACTCACGTGGCCACTTCTTGTGATTTCAAACACTGCATATGCTTTTAGGTAAAAACAAACAAACAACAACAAAAAAACAAGGGAGAGCAAAAAACTAATGAGAATGAAGAAGAAACAAAACAACAGCACACAGTGCAAATCTTTTGGTAATTACTCTTCATGTGCAACCAAATCCCGTCTTCACTGAAAATTGTAGACATTGCTTAAGTGGTTTCACTGAAGTATATTGCAATATTAGATGTCAAATGTCCTGTTTCTTGGAATTTACATGCTGAGTGAATTTCGCTGGGTTTGATAAGCATGCCATCCATGTCCCCATCTGTGGTTGAGGGAAACATTTTGACTGAGGCACTGTCTACAGAGACAGAGAGCCCTATGACCTATTGATGAGAGACCTCCCTCCAAGCTGACACTAACACTCTTTGAGAATTATTACCCAGCGCATCTTGCCCAAAAGAATGAGGAACTTGAATTAAGTCTGTGCTGACTTCCAGATGAACTGGATGTAATTCCCCCAGTTTTTAGGCTCAGGGTTTTCCAAGTTGTGTTTGAGGCTATCTAGAAGCAAACAAAATAAACATAAGCAGTCTTCCCATAGGATCAAGCATGTGCCACAATAACATATCTTGTGACCAGTGAGTGACTTGCCTAAAATCAGGGAGTGGGGTGAAATTACTATTACTAGAGAAAGATGTCTTGCCAGTCCTATTGGTCAGTGTCCGGAGCCTTGAGTTTTATAGATGAAAGCAAGAGGTCTAAGAGGCTCTGGGGCAACCTCGCAGAGGAGAACCATCTGCCCCATATGCTGATTTTGGGGATTTCCAAAATAGCTTCCTGTGAGATTATCTCACATGTGGAATCCACAGAAGCAACCTCCAAGAGGAACTCCTAATGGAACCAAACTTGATATTTTCATTGGCATGGAGCAAGGCCTGGGCACTGAAAATAAATTCTGATTTTCTCAGGAATCAAACAGCATCACAAGGTCCTTGGGAATGTGAAGAGTGAGAATTCTTACCGCTTGGGCGGGTAGGCGGCAATCCCAAGTCATTGTCAGGATTTGGGGGACATGCAATCCTTGTTCAGACAGCAGAGTCTTTCATCAATGATCTGCTCCCAGATTCAAAGAGGCAAGTAAAGATTTAGGGGGAAGAATGGTCATTGTGAAAGAGTGTGTCCCTTAACCAGTTTGAGGTAAGGCCATGCATGGTCAGAGCATGTCATGTGACCATTGGTTGTCAGGAAGCTTATGCATTTTTATACCAGCGAAGACCAGGAGGCCCAAGAGTACCATGTGGGGGCCATGAGCAACAGATGAAAGTAATGCCAGTTGTTAGTACCTAACTGATGAGAAGTCCTCCTCGATTTTTTCATGGCCATTTACCAAGAATATTGAGACTAATTTCACAGTAGTTGTACAAGTGATAGTTCTGGAGCTATATTGCCACTGAAGTTTGTCTCCTTCTTGTGGAAACTGGAGAAAGAACAAAGTCATATCATTATATATCAAAGTTATATAATTTGGAATTAGTATCCAAAAATTCTTATGTTTTATGATGGAACAAAGCGACTAGACTGTATCTAGGTGCTTAATAGGCATTGATCGAATAATGAGCGAAGAAGGAAGGAAGGACCCATTTTTAGATAAACAATAAAGAGGTAACAGAACTGCTTTTTAATCTAATATAGAATACCTATGTATGAAGAGAGAAGGGCCTGAAAGCCTAAACATATAGGTAGTAGGACCTAGCTACTTGTCATTAAAAGTTGAAAAAAAGGAAAAGCGCAATTAGAAAAACTGATCCGTTTCTAAGGTCTTCAGATCCTTTGAAAAATCCAATTGTAGGAAGATCTCTCAGACCACATTTAAGTCTAAACATCACCAATTGACTTGAAATCTTGAGTTTTTAATCCAACAAGACGGCTTTGAGTCAGTCACCTGTACCTAGTGAACTGTACTAGTGTCTCAACACTTAAAGCCTGTGAAGCTCACAACACTAAAGTGAAAACTGGGGGAACGAAGAGCCCATCATAGAAACTTGCAAAGGTTATTCCAACTGTATGAGAAAAGCAGATTGTCAGGATAAAGCAGAAAAGTTCCAATAAGGAGTCAGAATTTTTTTTCACCTTAGAAAACATACGTGGCATCTTCAGTAAATGAAATTCGGACTGCACACAGATTGAATTTCTGTAAGAGTCATTTAACTGCAGAAGACAGAGCCCCCCCCCCCCATTTCATTCACATCCAGAAGCTGCAGAGAATTCAGTGTCATACCCAGAATTGTTTTCTTGACATAAAATGCAAGCGATCTCGAGGAGAAAGCCTAGATAATATTATAGTTTCATTTGGCACCAGTATTTTAGCATCAGATCTTAGGGGGCCACCAAAGCTATGAGACAGAGAAAGCAATTCTTCAGTGGTTAATGTGCTGCTTTTCAGACACACTGGATATTTCTACAACTGGTAAATTCGAGGTAGTCTCCAGGTGTACTTTTTTGCAGGTTAAAATGTTTTGTGATTGAATATGTTACTGCAGTAGTTTTCAAAGTAGGGTTAGCAGGGGAGACACATCAAGGTGCCTGTAAAATTTTAAAGGCAGATTTGTTTACCCCTGAAATCAGCAATAAACCTCCCCCAGTGATTTTTAAGCACCACCAACTCGAGAACCCTGTGGTTGGGATTGCAATGACGTGATCTGAAGTGATTGGTCAGTGCCTTCAAATATTGGAAGTTATTTGCTGGATGGAGGACATAGGCCTGGTTAAACAAATACTTATTTTTAAAAAGAAAAACAGCTTTCCTATTTTTCTCAATAGAAAAATCCGATATTTTCTCATGGAGAAAAAAACAATGTTGGAGGATATAACAAAGAAAATATTTTATATACTCCTTTTAGATTAGTGATATTAACTCTTCAAAATCTTTTTTGTTGCAAATCATTTTCTATTTGTCATTTAAAAATGACAGTGGCTTTACACCTTTTTATAAAATAAAATTTATCAGATTTCCCCATTTATATGTATTACTTTTCACTTATGGTAAGAAAGGCTGCCATTTTCCCTGGACAATAAAAATCTTCATCTTTTTTCCCCCTGTTACTTTTATAGTTCCAATTTTTACATTTAAATTGTTGATCCCTCTGGAATTTAACTCAGTATAAAGAATGAGGCTGGGATCCAGCTCTATTTATTCTTTCCAAATGGCTAACTAGTTTTTTTCCAAGACCAATTCTTTAATAATTTATCATATTCCCACGGATATAAAATGCTCCTTCTATTATGTACTAAATGTCCATATAGACTTTCTACCATGGTCATTTGATCCCTCTGTATTTCTGTGCCAGGACCACACATTTTAATATCTCATTACTGTTTGTTTTTAGAAATTTCCTGGCTCTTCTTGAATGTTTATTCTTCCAGATGAACTTGAGAATCATTTTTCAAAGTTTCAGAGAAAATCCTGTTGGGATTTTCATTAGAATTGCATTTAATTTATAGATTAGTTTGGGGGAGAGAATTGGCTTCTTTGCAATTCTGAGTCTTGTGTGAGAATGAGACACGATTTTCCAATTGTTCCAGGCTTTGTCTGAAATGTCCCTCGGCGTGTGTCTCCTAAATAGATTTTGTCCGTTTCTTGTAAAGCTTGTTTCTGGGTATTTTACGGGGTTTTGATGGTTTTATGATTAACCATATGGTGTTTAGGTATGGGCTTACATAAACTACCCTCTGGCAGGGAGGGAATGTAAGCTTGGAGCTGGATTGCTGTGTTTTAGGGAGTCAGTCTGCAATGAAAGCCTGTGTTTTGGAGACAAACCCGCGTGGATCTTTGCTATAACTTCCAGGTTACCATGAAGCTTTGGGAAAATTCCCCTCTCTGAGCTTCTTTTCCCATCTGTGCAATGAGAAACCTGGCAGGGCTTTGTAAACATCAGCTATAATACTTGAATCACCTGATGTGGGGGTTAGTGCTTACTGCATGCTCAGATATGGGAGCTGTTCTGAGGGCCAGGCTAAGGACTTCATTTCAAAATTCTTTACAAGGTTGAGATTCCTTAAAGCTTTCAAAAATCTATTTGTATCCATAGATTTAAAACATGCTCTAAAACAAGCACTGTTCGAATAGCCTTCTCTCTTTGGCCCCCCTTCCCATCGTAGTATATTTGACATGAATAGAGAGCTCATCCCATGAGTGTCTGGTTCTGAGCACCATCACTGCTGGAAGGTTTAGCCCCAGCCACATCACAATGGGAGGCCTGGGTCTTTCTTCTTACACTGTTAATTAATGGTTGATTGGAGAATTGGGGGAGGGGCTCCCATGTGTTAATGGCTTAGAAAAATGCATCTGAGGTACACAGACCATTTGGAGCACCCAGTTAAGAATGATTTGCCACATACAGAGGAGCTCAAAGAAGGCTTTCGCGATCCTGGGCATTCAGCTAAACCAATAGTTAGCCCCACATACTAAATGGCATAATCACCAACATAACCCATTCAGCATAATGGTCTTTTAATACTGAAACAATTACTTTGGATAATAAAATAACACTTTTAATTTGCTTGACACCAAATTCGACCTATGTGGATCATCTGATGGTGAGGTGAGGGGAAGGAGGGGTCTGTTGAGTGCTAACTGCATTGCTAAGTGATCTCACATAATGTACTTCAAGCCTGAGATGTTTTAAATGGCTTAGTGGGAAAAAAAAAAGGATTATTGGAATATGCTCTTGCTTTGGAATTTCCCAAATACTTCATAACTTATGTATTGATTTCCACAAGTTTCCTTAGGAAGAAATTATTAAACCTTGAAGTCAACGCACTCCAGTGAAATTTGTTCATTTTGAACAACTGATGTGAGAAGTGCTATTGGGAGATACAGTCAATCGGCAGGTGAGTAAAAAATAGCCCTGTCCTGGGGAGGAAAATGTGAATTTAATTCATCGCCACACTATGATAGTTCCTTTATAGCTATTACTTGGATATTGTAAACTGTTTTTATACTGTTTTATAAAAATCAAATTGTTTACATTTTCATTGGTGTTTTTAAATTCTTTTGAGAAGTAGCTGAGTTGTAAATCCTAAGTAATTCAAATGCCTTCACTTGTGGACCTACGTATATTTTGGGTC
Organism: Tonatia bakeri; assembly: GCA_004024845.1. Lineage (NCBI taxonomy): Eukaryota > Metazoa > Chordata > Mammalia > Chiroptera > Phyllostomidae > Tonatia > Tonatia bakeri. Next base: position 90,462 of record PVIA01000503.1, on the reverse strand, counting down.
TCATGGTTTGCTGGTGTAGGCAAGGACTCTAGTTTCTTCATTTGGAAGGAGAGGCGCTTGGACTGAGCCTGTGAGCACCTGGCATGTGATGTCAGAGATTCTAGTCTGCTTCATCCGTTCCCTGACTTCAGAGTGTTATTTCTATTGCACAGCTGACTCAAATCTAACAATTAACTTCTTTTAGCTAAGTATGTCTCCCATTGAAGGGCAAATGGTCCCTGGGAAATATTAGGTATTATCAGTCATTTACACCTTAGTGAGAATGAATTGATAACAGCTCTCTTAAAATAAATTAAGGAGATGTTAATAAATATGCCGAGGAAAAAAACCGATGCTAGTCACCAGCTAAAATAATCTACCAAGTTACAATTAAGGACAAGATAGTTGAGAAAGTCCTTTCTTGATAGCAGATTTTGATGTGTTAGAGATGAGATCATACTGTTTGTATAATTTTTATGGAAATCTTGTTTTCTATTTTCTATTATATCTATCCCTCCAAAGGTTGTACACTATTCCAGTGACTGGCTTTACTGGAATTATTTTTCTGTTCTTCTACTGTTAGATAATTGCATTTTAGCAGTTTGTACCATGAAAGATGTGTTTAGGCCTGTGAACCACCTTTTTATCAATGTCTTTGCTTCCATTTTCTTTCTTTCTTTCTTTTTTTTTCATTTGGAGTTTTAAAAGCTGGGCTTCACTTCTCTGAGACTAACCTATACATACGAATACTCACCATTGTTGAAGGGCCCTCTTGCCTTTTCAGGGTCGGGGAGCTGCAGGTTAAATGTCCTAGATCAGTGCTGTGCAAAGTGTATTGGTGGCCCAGTGCCTGTCGGAACTGTTGGCTGCTGGTCTACAATGAGCCAATGCAGGAGCTGAGAGAAGTGTTCAGAACTAAAACCTTCCCAGTGATTTGACATTGCGGCACCATCTAGGTCGGGCTTGGAAGGCAGCCTCAGAGGATGTCAAGCAGCTTGGGTCATGAGTCTGTGTGGTGGGACTCTGTAGGGGTGTTAGAACTTGAGACCAATCCATGGCAGGCTGGACAAAGCACAGAAATAAGCAAACAAACCAATCCTTCACTTTGGATCAGCTGTAAAGTGTTGTCCTAGATCAGAGTGGAGGACGCAGACTCCAGGGTCTTTGAGCTCCATATATGCTCATAGAGGGGAGCATAGAACAATGGCTAAAAGACAGGCTTGGCTCAAATCCCAGGTCCAGTTATTTGTTCTGAGGCCTTTGACAAATTACTAAGATGCTCTGTGCCTTGGTTTCCTCATCTGTAAGAACAAGAACAACAATAGAATTAACTTCATAATATGATCCTACAGAGAAAGGACTTAGCACGCTGCCTGACACAGATCAAATGCTCAGTAAATGGAAAGCACCTTTATTACGTCAATAAGAAGCTCCCAAACAGAAGTTTTTTGAAAGATGCCTGTATGTGTTATTATTGCAAAACACATAGCTCTCCTCCCCTCCCTTTCAGCCCCAATTTTTTGTCAGCCTATCTGTGACCCTAGAGCTGGTTTTGTTTATTTTCTACAGAAGGTAGGGGCCACCTCCCTTTTTGGGCAGCCTGGTCAGAGCTGACAGGCCAGGAAATCACAAACCCTTTAGAGCCCTCATCTCCGCTCCTTCCTGCACTGTCACCAGCTCAGCAAAAGCTCTGAGTTTATCTCACAGTTGCCAGATGTCCATCTGTTTGGGATTGTCCTGAGTTTTACTGCCTTGTCCTGTTTACAGTCCTCACAGGTCACATAATGGCCCTTTGTCTGAGACCAGGTAGGAGACATGTATCCATGACTTGTCCACATGTTGGCCCTTTTGCTATCCTGTAGACCTGATGTATCAGGAGAGCTGAAAAAGCATCAGAGTTGGTGCTGAAGATCTGGATTCTTATCCTGGCTCGGCCAATTGTGAACCCTGAGCCCCTGCATCCTCATCTGTAAAATGGGGTCGTGATACAAACATCACCATGCAGCTGTGATGACTGAATGAGACAGCCTTTGAAAAGGGCTCTGATGCAAATAAATGCACCTTTTCTTCCATCCTGGCTGCAATGGATGCCTTCTATCTTCCCATTTTGTGCTGTGCTAATCGTATAAGACATTGCACAAAGTGAATTCCCTGCTAGAGCATATACTCATAAGAGCAGGCATTTGTCTATTTTATTTATTGCTCTATCCCCAAGTTCTAGAACAATGCCTGGGGATAGTGCATGCTCAATGAATACATATTGAACAAATTAATTAAAGTGAATTATGCCATCATGTTTCAGCTCTAAGCAACAGAAACCCTGACTCAACTTGCTGAGCTGGTGAGGACATCTATTATTTCATACCACTAGGAGTTTGGAAGTAGAGAGATTCTGTGGTTAATTTGATGGCTCAGTGACACCATGGTTGGCCCAGGTTCTTCTCATCTTCTCTGTCACTTTTAGGCTAGCTGACCTCATGGTCCTAAATGGCTGCTGCAATTCCAGACATCACATCTTGACACAAGTAACATCCAACAGAAGTGGAGAGAGCTTCTCTTTTCCTTGTATATCTTTTTATACAGAAACCCAGAAACCCTCTAGCTGACTTTTCTGGAAACCCTTCAGCTGACGTTTGCTCATCTGCATACCCCAAAACCAATTACCAGTTTGGATCAGTGAGGGTTAATCCTGAGTTTTGTGTGGGCGGGGTAGATATCTAAACAGATTCTCGCCTTTGCCAAAAAGGAAGAACAGAGGGAGGGGCAGTCAACTATGTTGGATATACTTACTCTTTGGAGTCTTAGGGGGAAAAAGAAAGAATGATTAAACAAAAATTAATTAAATAAGTGCATGAACAAGTAAGTGTTTATGTTACATGGGCACAATGAGTGGACAATTGCATTTTGAGAGTTGGAGAAATGTACCTTCCCCATCTGTCTATTCAAGCATTCAAGTACAAAGACTTTCGGGGTTGCCAACTGGCTATGTCAAAGTGGGTGCTTAAATGCCAGATGAAGTAGAAGAAGATGCATTTTGCAGTGTTGCGATGTCTCATGGGTTTGGTTAGAGATTCAGACCCAGCATTATGCAGTATAGTCTCATTGCATCCTCTGTTTATGCAAAGCATATGCTAGTTCACTTGACCAGGCTAGCATTTCCCCTGTATTTTCAAGGGAGAAATGATTTGCAAAGAAATGAATAGTCCAAGTAGTTGTATAAGGAATGTGTTAACAAATTATGTTTAATATTCTGCGGTATTAAGTAGTTATAGCTTACTTAAACAGGCCCCTGGAACCTATACTTGGCACATTTAATAGCTTATGGTTGAAGGCACTACATGCATTTACCAAACCAGTGCATTATAAAATACTTTGTAATGCAAATACCTCAGTTCAGTCATTGCCTTCCCTGCAGTTAGGTTGGATCTGTGAGGTGTTCTTGTGTCTTCAGACTGGAAGTACTTAGTGGTAACCAGGCCCCAGGAAGCCAGCTCTTGTTTTTGGTGCTCCTACTTTGAAGTCGCTGAGGGTCAGCTGTGGACCTACGTTTAGCACAAGCCTAGGCAGCCAGACTTTCTGCATCCGAATCCCAGTTTTGCTGTTTGTTATCTGTGTGACCTCGGGTGACTTATACTCTCTTTCTATGTCTTAGTTTCCCCCAAAGTAAGATGGGAATAATAGTAGTAACTACCTTCTAGTGTTGTGATGAATACATGAATTAGTATAAGTATTAGGAAAATGTTTGCTATTTATTATCATATGTTGAATATATGAATTAAACATATGAATTCATATTCAACATATGAGTTCAATATGAATATATCAAATCATATATATTGTGATTTAAAGGACAATGGTTGACCCATTACAAGTCACTTTCTTTCCCAGTTCCTTGAAATGCAGTATTTTCCTCAGTACATTGGTAAATTTTGGCCAGCATGTCTCTCATAGAGTAGCCATATTATAGCTGGGTAATGTTCCCATGAGTTGCAGCCGATTTTAATAAAGTTAACTGCTTGATTCCCTCTCAAGCAATTTGCAATGATTTTATTCCATTGTATACTGATGGATAATTTTTCTGAAATGATCTCTTTAGAAGTGTTAGGGTGTGTCTGAATTTGCCAGTGGATAGAGTCACCCTCTGTTTGTGTTCACGGACCTGATACTTTAACACTCTGCTAAGGTTGTCAATCTAATGTGAGCATGCGAATTAGACGCTAAGTTATTATCCATATTGTTCAGGGTGGCCCAAAGCTTATGAGTATTGGAGAGATGCTTTATCTCCTATGTTCAAGCTGGGAGCGAAGGGAAAACTTTTGACTTATTCTCGGTTCCTGGAATTCTTTCTGCCCATCCAAGCTGCAGAGTATTGTCTTGTTTTCGGTTCTGGCTTAGTCTACAAGAGGAAATCAGTCACACACAACATCACTGTGGTGTTTCCACACTGAACTTTCTGGGAAAACAAGGAGCTTACAGTTTTAGGAAGTTATTGGGATGAAGGCTTATTTCTGGCTCAATATGGCTCTTTGCCTACCCATAAATCAATCCTTTAATTGACCCCTTTCAAGGTGAATTTAAACACAGAGTCCCGTCAAGCCCTACCCTCCAATGTAGTGCTCCCAAATTCTGATTGTAGACTGTCCATATTTTTCTAGGGTGCTTATCACAAACTTAGCTCTCCTTTGTGTTTCTTCTCCTGATTGTTGGTGGGAATGAGTCAGATCTTTCTTGTAACATAGGAGCAGCCCAGAGGAAAAATCTGTTATTTTAAGAGCCAGCCAGGAATTCCTCTCAGGGAGGAGACTGTCTACCACCCTAATGGAAGCATTTGGCAGTGAAGATAAGGCCCTCAGGAGATAGGACTGTCTGGAGCTGGACTAGGAAACAGAAAATTGCCTTGTGGAAGACGTTTATAGGAATTTGGGAATGGGGAGGGCAGAGGAGGAAGAAGAAGGGAGAGGAATGAAGAAAGGGAGAAAGTAAGATGGTGGTATGATGCCCCTGATCAGACTTTTAAGGAAGCAGAGTCAGCTCAATACGAATACTTGTTTTAAGTGATGTTGGCGGAAATCAAGTTTCAAATTCTAGGTTGGCAGTGAGATCAAGAACCTAGCCCAAAGAAGTCATTGGAGAGAGAGAGAAATGACGATGAAAATTGATGCTCTCAGGAACCCAGCAGAGAGCACTGGAGCTCCCACTGGATGTGGGATGGACATTTGAGCCAGTTTTCATTTCAGTCTCTATGGAGGGAGTGACCTCGGCAGACAGCCTGTTACAGCTGTACCAGACACAAACAGTGTTTATGAGTTACAGAATTATTGGAATGCTGCTATGAAGATGAATGAAATCTTAAAGTGAGTTATAGGACTTATGTGTCTCATAAAAATAAAAGCATATCAGTAACATTTAAAAAAGTTATTTTAAAGGATTTCTTTATTCTAATGGCTAGAGATTGTCTTTGGATAATATAAGTATTCCAAAGATTTAATGAAGTAATCTGAAGCCATGTAGACATTAATTAGGGTTCTATAATTAGAATTACAGTTATAGAAGCTTCCTACTGCAAAATAGAGGGCAATATTTCAATATTTCAGGTTTACTGTGCTGTTAGACCACGGTACCTGATGCATTTTCACATAGCCCGGCCCTCATAATTCTTTCTAAATACCCATTTTGATAGATATTTAATAGTTTTTAAATTAATGCTGGAGTAAAACCCATTTATATCTGTGCTCATCCCAGCCCTTCCTCGCTTGCAAGTGAACAGTCTGTCCGCTTCCTGTGCAGCAGCCACCCAAACCGACGATGACACGGAATCCAATCAGAAAAGCAGCATAAAGATGAAAGGTCTTGCCAATGAGAAGTGAACTTGCTAAAGTACACCTTTCAATGAATTTGGACAAAACTGAAAAATGTTGTTGATATCAGATCCTTAGGCTGATTACTGAAGCGTTCGATTGTTCAGTGTGTCAATTCATCACTGTCTACCTGGTTATATTTAACACTCTCTCCTGTTTCCAGCATGGCTGCTGAGATAGGCAATTGCTGTCACATGATACCTGCCTCCCAGGAAGGTCAGTAGACCATTTGAAAGGCCGTGGTTTCTGTGCCCCCGCCCCTCCGCCACCTCGATTCTTTCTCAGGTATTGCTGACAGCAGATGGAGCCTCCATGTCTTTCAGGAACTAAAATATTAATAAGATTAGGGCTTTTATCCTTCAGACAGTTTCGCCTTTCCTTCTAGGGGCTCTGCAAAATGTCAAGTCTGTTAATGTGTACCGCTGGCTCCCCAGGAAGACCCACCCCTGCTTACTGGCACCAAAACACTGACTTTGGACCCATGTCCTTCCTTTTCACTCTGTGGGTGTGCTGGTTCATGTTTTTGTTTGTTTAGTTTTTATATTTAAATGTAAATTTTTCAAATATATTTGACATTGAGTATTATATTAGCTTCAGGTGTACAGCATAGTGGTTAGACATTTATATAACTTACGAAGTGATGCCCCCAATAAGTCTAGTAATTCACATTTTAAATCACTCTCATCTTTCAGAGACACTTGGATGAGTCTAATTCCATGTTGAGATGGGAGCTCTTGGGGTGCATTTTAATAAATATTTGATGGGAATGCTAGCCAGGGGAGTCATTCTTATTTACAGAATCAGAGCCGGTGTCTCTGAGGCAAGCTTAGCTCTGTGGAGGGAGCTGTGTTTATAAATGTGTAGAGAGCTCACACGCACGTGTTTCGCCTATTTTTCAGAACACAGTAGTTATCCGCGTCTCTGTTTTCGGAAGTGGTGGATAAATTGCAGAGCACTGCTGTGTGATACCAATTAAAATAAGCATCATCTGTTCAAGGGTCTCCTTTTAATGGAAGGCAGGATGCACTTTTCTGCATATATCCTACAAAAATACAATACACATTTCATATGATATGTAATATAGATTGTTTTAAAGGATGGTGATGGCATTAGTTTAGCTATTGCATTCGGAATGGGCAATGAGCATTGCTTTTGTTCATGAAGAAGTTTAGGCTCTATAAATTTACAGTACAATTACACTTTGCTTTGTACGGGAGAGAGTTTTTACTTCACATTACCATTAGCAAAATGTCCACTTTTATTATTTGCTGACAATTTCAAGGGCAGGTGAATCTTAAGAACAGTTATCATTTCTTTTATTATATTGAAATTTCTTGTTGAATGTCAACTGTTTGTCAGTAGAATGCAACCATAAAGATTTTGGCTTCAATCTTTTTGTTTTTCTTCTTCCTTTTTTTCTTTCTTTTTCTTCTTCTTCTTTTTTTTTTTTTAAGAAAAAGCCAATTCATCATGTAGGAAAGGACTGCCTTTTGCAGTCTCAGGTCCTGCCAGAGACAAATGACTGTAAAAATTTAAAATCAATCATTAACAGATTAGCTGTTGGTCCAAAGTAAATAGCAATCAGCTTATTAGGCATCAGGCAGAGTGAGATAAAGGGGAAGAGTTATTGGAAATGAGGATGTTGCTGGGGCTCTGCTTGTGGGGTGGGGCATGGGGAGGCTGTTTCTGTGTGACTCTAATCACAAATGGAAAACAAGGCAGCTGGCAGAATCAGTTGAGTTCCCTGGTCATGTCAAACAGAGTCCTATGGTTTTCTGTTCTAAGTCATGGCTTCATTCACCCTGATTAGCATGGAAGTTGGTCGTGCTCTCTGGCTGTTCTCCTCTTTGCCTTCCAAGCAAGATCTGTCAACTGCTGTTCAGTCAACTCTGCAAAGCAGCCTAGAAATTGTGGCTGAGACTCCTTACTTTCAGGAACTGGACCTTTGTTATCCCTTTCACACTTGGTTCAGATCTCATTATTGGTTAGGTTGAGGTTGAGAAACGAGGGGAATGGTTCATTAGCTGCTTCCCTCTGGTTTCGGATGTGTGAGCTACCATGTCGCAAACACCACAGTCATTATGTTGCAAGCAAGATCCACTGATGGATGCTCAGTCAGCGGGTGAAGGTTTGAGGAGAAACAGGATATTTGTATGGTCTCAAAGTATCTTTCTCATGGGGGGCAAATGCAGACAACCCTACGTGAACAACAAGAAAATAATTTTTTAAAAAGTATCTTTCTCAAGATCCTTATTAATTACAAAGGAAAAATAGTAACTTTATGGTGGTGAAATCCAGTAGCTGCCCCCTTACCCAAGTAATCAAGGTTAACGTCACCAGTAATAAGACAGCCCCTCGCTCCCATTCCCTTGAGGCACCAAGAAGGACACAACATTATTTTTGTGGTATTCTTCTAAACATCAGACAAACCCATTCTGAAGAATAAGTGACCAGTAATCTTCAAAAGTGCCAAGGATAAGAATGTCAAGGAAGACTAGGGAACTGTCATGGATTTGAAGAGGCTGAGGAAGACAATACAATACATTGTCGAATTCTGGATTGCATCCTAGAACAGAAAAAGGACGTTAGTAGAAAAACTGGTGAAATCCAAATAAACATTGGCATTAGGAGAAGCTGGAGGAAGGGACTATGGGAACTATCTGTACTATTTTTTGCAACTTTTCTATAAGTCTAAGTAAAAGTTTTTTTTTTTAAAGGAATGAAGCATTGAAAGAAAAAAAAATTGTGTGAGCTCCAGAAACTTCTTCTGCAGAATGCAGCTTGTAGTTTGGGCTAGTTTTAGCTTTTTGTTCACAATTGTGCTTTATTTTGGCCAAAGCTGGAGTAAACCATTGCTTTCAATGGGAAAAAAAACAAAACAACACTCTTGTGTGGGGCCTTTCTTCACAGCTCCCTTCTGTGATAAGACATTGCTGAGTACATTCACGAAGGACAATCACAGTTAGGGGAATGTTGGATTCTGCAGTTTGTGAGACTTGGATTTTCAGTGTGTGTGATTATAGTGTGCCATTAAATTCTCATGGATGTGCAGCCTCACAGGGGTTGACTCTGCTTCATCCTGCAGGTCGGGGCCCACTTCTACTTGGACTAGGAGGCTAACTGGGACACTATCTTCTCAAGGTGATGGCTGCTGCACAAGAGGGCAAGCCCCACCACACAAGCACGTTTTGAGCCTCAGTTTGTTGGTCAGAGCAATTCATTTCGTCATGTCCAAGTCAAAGGGTGGGGGAAGTATTCTCCTCCCATGGAGGCTGGGGAGATAAGTTAAATGTTAAATAATATATCTAATTAACCATGATACTCTTAGCCTTTGCTGTCTCCACCATGTGGCTAATTTTGACCTGCTCTACAGAGCCCTCTTCCCTGGTTTAAGTGTAGTGTAGGTGCTGAAGGATTGTCCTGTCCCCATTGATGTGAACAGTTTAAAAGTTTTTTATTGTTTTTCAAGTACAGTTGTCTCCATTTTCCCCCACCACTTCCCCTCACCCCACCCTTGATCCTACCCCCCTTTGGCTTTATTCATGAGTCCTTTATACATGTTCCTTGATAACCATTCCCTTTTCCTCCCATTATCCTTCCCCCTTCCTCTCTGGTCACTATCATTGTGTTCTTTATTTCAATATCTTTGGTTATATTTTGCATGCTTGTTTCTTTTGTTGATTTGGTTTCATTATAGGTGAGATATATGGTATTTGTCTTTTACCAACTGATTTATTTCACTTAGCATGATGCTCTCCAGTTCCATCCATGCTGTCACAAAGGGTAGGAGCTCCTTCTTTCTTTCTGCTGTGTAGTATTCCATCGTGTAAATGTACCATCGTTTTTTGATTCACTCATTTACTGATGAGCACTTAGGTTGCTTCCAACAATTGGCTATTGTAAATTGTGCTGCTATGAACATTGGGGTGCATAGGTTCTTTTGAATTAGTTTTTCAGGATTCTTAATGTATAATCCCAGCGGTGGAACTGCCAGGTCAAAAGCAGGTCCATTTTTAGTTTTCTGAGGAAATCCCATACTGTCTTCCACAGTGGCTGCACCAGACTGCATTCCCACCAACAGTGTAGTAGGATTCCCTTCTCTCCACAACCTTACCAGCACTTGTTGTTTGTTAATTTGTCTATGATGGCCATTCTGATTGATGTGAAGTCGTATCTCACTGTGGGAAGCCTACATCTCTCTAATTTGCATCTCTCTAATTTGCATTTCTCTGATGGCTAGTGATGCTGAGCATCCTTTCATATGTCTCTGGGCCCTCTGTATGTCTTCCTTGGAAAGTGTCTGTTTAGGTCCTTTGCCCATTTTTTAATTGGGTTGTTTGTCTTCCTGGAGTGGAGTTGTGTGAGTTCTTTATATATTTTGGAGATCAAACCTTTGTCCGAGGTATCATTTGCAAATATATTTTCCTATACAGCTGGTTCCCTTTTCATATTGCTGATGTGTTCTTTAGCCGTGCAGAAGCTTTTTATTTGGATGAAGTCCCATTTGTTTATTCTTTCGTTTATATTCTTTGCTTTAGGGGACATATCAGTGAAAATATTGCTGCATGAAATATCTGAGATTTTTCTGCCTATGTTCTCCTCTAGAACTTTTATGGTGTCACAACTTATATTTAAGTCTTTTATCCACCTTGAGTTTATTTTGGTGTATGGTGTAAGTTGGTGTCAAGTTTCATTTTCTCACATGTACCTGTCCAGATCTCCCAATACCATTTGTTGAACAGGCTATTTTTACTCAATTTTTTGCTTCTGCACCCTTTGTTGAATATTAATTGACCATAGGGACTTGGGTTTATTTCTGGGCTCTCTATTCTTTTCCATTGATCTATGTGTCTGTTCTTATGCCAGTACCAGACTGTTTTGATTACCATGGCCTTGTAATATAGTTTGATATCAGGTATTGTGATCCCTCCTACTTTGTTCTTCTTTTTCAAAATCGCTGCAGCTATTTGGAGTTGTTTATGGTTCCATATAAATTCTTGAAATGTTTGTTCTATATCTGTGAAATACACCCTTGGTATTTTTTAAATTTATTTTTTAGAGAGAAGGGAAAGGAAGGAGAAAGAGAGGGAGATAAACATCAATGTGTGGTTGCCCCTCATGTGCCCCTAACTGGGGACCCAGTCCACAACCCAGGCATGAGCCCTGACTGGGAATCAAACCAGTCACCCTTTGGTTCATTGGCCTGTGCTCAATCCACTGAGCTACACTAGCAAGGGTTGTCCTTGGTATTTTAATGGGGATTGCATTGAATCTATAAATTGCTTTGGGTAGTATGGACACTTTGATGATATTAATTCTTTTAATCTATGAACACGGTATATGCTTCCATTTGTTTGTAGTATAATCAGTTTTCTCTTTGCTGTGACTACTTAGTGGTCTCCTGGAAGTGAAATGCCCTCTCCATTATGTTACAGTGAGAGTGGGGTCCTACAATATTATTAAAGAAGTGTATCAAAGCTCCCTGCCTCAGTTCCTACATAGGTATGTTGACATCATCATGTTAGCTGGGTCACATGGCTCCACACACCAGGCACCTTCAGGGATCCAGGGTCACCTCTCATATCTGGATCTCAGGCCCTCTTCAAGGACAGGCTTGCCCTGCCAGACCCCACACTGCATGGTAGTTCTCTCCTGTGATCTCTCCATCCTTCCCACAACCTGGCTTCCCCTCTCAAGGTATGTACAAAATTTTCTGACCAACGGTTATAAAACAGTTCAAGTTTCTTGACTTGTTTGTTTGGCTTTCTCCAGATGCTTCCTTGGCTCCCCCAATTCAGTGGATTCAAGTAGTTGTGTGTCCAGAGACTTAGTCCTCTGTCCCAGAGTATTAACTTCTTGAATTAGAGAATCTTACTTACCTTGTATCCATTGCAGTGAGTTACATGTGACCCACAATAGTTCAAATTATCAAAGGACATCTATTCTATGGAGCTAAAATTCTGAATCTTTCATAGCCTGACCCAATCTTTTGTCCCCTCATTTTGCACATTTTCTAACCACTTGATCTGGCCACTTTTCTCATTGGCTCTGCTGTAACCATTGCTTTGCCTTCTCAGGGCTCAGGGTGCCCTTTCTCTCCTGTCTTCCATTCAAATCCTGTCTACCCTCAGGGCTCACCAAATTCCTCCTACTCAGTGAAACTTCCTCCAGCTGCTCCTGCCTTAGGTGATTTCTCCATTTTTCTATGCCCTGAAGCATATGGTCTAAACTATAGTTTAACCTTTAGTTATTATTGTTTTTTAATTTTGAAAGGTTGTACTTATTTATTTTTCGAGAGAGGGGGAGGGGTAGAGAAAGAGAGGGAGAGAGACATTGATTGGTTGCCTCTTGTACATGCCCTGACCAGGGACTGTACCCACAACCCAGGCATGTGCCCTGGCAGGGAATTGAACCAGCAACATTTTGGTTTGTGGGACGATGCCCAGCCAACTGAGCTACACCAGCCAGGGCTTTAGTTATTATTATATCTTGGTTTTCTAACTGTACATATAATGTAACAATATAAATAATCTTAAGTAACTAATTAGGTTGTAATGACTTTGTGGTCTGAGTCCACACCGAACACTGCTTTTGTATCCTTCCTAGCCAACAATATGATTTTAAGCACATAGTAGGATTTCCAGGAATTCATGATCAGTTTCAAAATTTAAATCACAAAATGAATTCTTTGCTTTCTTTAAATTAAACAACAAGCAAAAGCTAAAAAGAAAAAAGAATTAAAAACGAGCAAAAGAAATCTCAATGTGGATATAAAATATTTTTAAAGAAATACCCCTGGCTGCTGTGGCTCAATGGATTGAGCACTGGCCTGTGGACCTAAAGGTTGTGGCTTCAGTTCCTAGTCAGGGCTTGTGCCTGGGTTGTGGGCCAGGTCCCCAGCTGGGGGCATGAGAGAGGCAACCAATTGCTGTTTCTCTCACACATCGTGTTTCTCTCTCTTTCTCCCTCTTTTCCCCTCTCTCTAAAAATAAATAAATAAATAAAATCTTAAAAAGAATAGTAGCTTTAAATTAGAAAGAAAATTAGTGCTTTGAAGAGGAAGAGGACATTATTCATGAAGAGAAAGTTATTCTGGATTTATTTTTGTCAGATGATGAATTGATACTAACTATTCCAAACTCTTATCTGAATGTAATAATAGCTTTTGTGTTCCCAGTATTTTGTGGCTGAGTGAGGGCGAGATCATTTATCTCCCTCCCTGGTATAGGAAGATAAGAAACTGAGGGTCAGAGCACGCGTATGCTTTACCCAACACCCCCTGTTGTTAAGTGGCAGAGCCAGGCCAAAGTTGTCTTCTGGCTTCAAGTCCAAGGTTCTTCCTACCACTCATACTACAAATCTCTGCTCTTTGAGGACGAATCCTTTTCTACACTTTCCTGGGGTAATTGTGTGATTTTTGTAAAAGATCTATCACTCTGAAGATGAATTGAACTATAAGGTAAACATTTAAAAGGAGAGGAACAGAGTTGGAATGAGATTCTGGTGTCGCTGGTGCCCGGCATTATGACCAACCATGTAATGGAACACCAATCACAGAGTGGATTTAATAGGTAGAGGCTTTTAAGCATTTGCAGGTGTGGATAAAGTGGCTGCCTTTCATCAATGAGGGCAGGCACTGGAGTCTGCAACCCACTGTTCACTGGGTTGGTATCAGCGTGGTAAGTTTCTGGCCCAGCTGACAGCCTTTTTATTGTGAGTTGCTTTTGTACTAAAGGGTCGAGGACGTTCCTTCTAATATTGTGACTTCTGCCATTTCTGCCTGAACTTGATTGAAGTTCCAAAGTAGAACAACGCCACTGGTAAAGATTCTTGTTAATACATCCCATACAAGTATGCAACGGTTTGTACGAAGAAATAAGTCGACTGAATAAAAATTCTATGAAGAGGTGAGACTAGGAGAAAAGGCATTTTTTTTTTTTTTTGAGAGAGAGAGACCAGGGAGGTACCTTAGAGCCTCTCATAAAAGTTTTATTTTCAAGCACAAGATGGAAATTAGAATAAAAATAAGGAGAACTTAGTTTAGAACAGCCTTTTAAAATCTGTGCCCTTTAGCAGAAGACCAGCCATTTCCACGCAAGCCCAGCGGCCTCACTGCGGGGCCCTTCTGCTCAGGAGTAAAAACCGCAGCCCTCCTGCTTCAGCGCTGGTGCCACACACATCCAGCCTCAACCTGCCACTGGCTTGGGCCCATTACCGGCCGCCCCACCACAGCATCCAGGGGGACAGCCTTGCAGCAACCGGTTGTCCGTTTGCGGGGAGGGTGGTGGTCATTACCAGCACAGGATGATTTTATTTTGTCTGAATTATTTACTATGGAAGGAAGCAGTGTGGAGGGGAGGGGACGTTAGGAAGTGTGCTGCAACCCACTCCCATTGATTCTACCCAGAGTGAGAAGAAAGATGACTTCCTTTTCTTTCTCTCTTTCCTCTCCCACCCCCAAGCCTTAGAAATAAATAAGTAAGTAATGCAAAGAGAAGCCCTTGGTGGCTGCGGGGGCGGGGGTGGGGTAGCGGCCCTGCCTTGGCGGAGGGCTAGTTCCCATCATCGCAGGTGTGCCCTGGCCGGAGCTTTCAACGCTTGGTCCTCTCTCGCTGGCTTTCATTCTGCGCGTCGTTGCACAACGAACAGCATGTATGGATTTAAATCCCATTTGGAGGATGTGCAGTTACGGAACCTGTAATCGGAAGAGTTGGGCTTTAATCCCAGAGGTGCCATTCCCTTATCAGTTTTTTTTTTTAATTTAAGATTTATAGCTCTCCAGCTTCCCCCCCCCAAAAAAAGTGTGGATGCTTGGCTGAGGCAGAAGTAAGGCATGGGGGGACCTTTGGGGGAGAACAGAAGTCACCTGAAGGAAGCTGAGTGACTGTCACAGTTGGGCAGGAGGATCGCGGTTGACTTGTGCTTCCATTTCTTCTTTGCAAAACAGGAAAGTAAGCCCACCTCCTGCCCCGGGAGGCGATAGGTAATGTTTGTGAGAAGAGGTGTCCAGATCATTTTGGCGTGGTATCACATTCTTATATTAGGAAAACAAACTTTGCAGCAGCACGGATGCAACTGGAGAGCATCATGCTAAGCAAAATAAGCCAGGCGGTGAAAGACAAATACCATATGATCTCACCTTTAACAGGAACCTAAACAACAAAACAAAGAAACAAGCAAACTATAACCTAACACACTGAAATAGAGAACAGACGGACAGAGTTCAGAGGGGAGGGGAGAAGGAATTCCAGGGGAATTTTAGGGGAAAAGAGGAAGGGTTTACAGGAACAAATATAAAGGACACATGGACAAAAACTAGGGGCAGGTGGAAATGGGAGGGAGGAGAGGAGGGCTGGGTGGGTGGGTTGGGTTGGGAGTAAAAGATAGAAAATTGTATTGCAAAAACAATTAACATAAAATTAAAAAGAAAGAAAACAAACAAATAAACAAACAAACAAAAATGCCACTGGAGGCAGAGAGCCCCGCTGGCTGGCCCCGACTGCACATCCCTAGAGAGAACCCCCACGGAGGACAGGCTGCACGCGGAGGTGGTGGTGGGGAGGGTGTGGGGAACTGAGCCACTTTACATTTGCCTGGCCACAGCCATGCGTGGGGGTGCCACCGGAGAAAAATGGCCTGGCCAAGCAAGGGAGTGGTTTTATTTTTCTTCATTGAAGAACTTTTAAATAAAATGTTACACTGCTTACAAATTCATAATAAGTGTGAGTTATAACACCTTGCAGTAAATGAATGTCTACATGTCTACCCACCCACACTAAGAAATGCGTGATTACTACCACTGAGACTCCAGTAACATCCCTCTCACTTCCCGGGGTACCCACAAGCATGACTGTGTGCTTCATTCTCCTGCTTTTTAAAAACAAGCTTTCCATGGGTTTGGACCACAAGTAAATGGAATCATACTGATGTATTCTTCCACGAATCACTTTTTTAATTCAATATTATGTTTGTGAGGTATGTCCAGGTCGATACATGTAATACTTTATTCGTATTCATTACTGTTTCTTATTTTGCTGTGTGAATACTCGAAGACTTGTTTACCCACTCTTGTTGATGACCATCCGAATGTCTCCATTTTTCTTTGTTCTTACAAACCACGTTGCCATGAATTCAAATCCAATCTAGTCTTTTTGTGCATGGGTGTAAACGTTTCTTTATTGTATACACCCGCGAGTGTCATTGTCACCTTATAGAGAACTAGCATTTCGGCTTTATTAGCTCATGCCACGTCCTTAGTGGTTGTCCAGCCTGCATTCCGAACAGCAGTGTTTAAGAAAGAACTCAAGAATTCAGATCAGTTATGGGCTGATTCGGATGCTCTCAAACCCCTGAGTTAAGAGGAAAAAGACTGCATGGTTCAAAGGAATCCAAAGAAGATGGTGATGTACAGTGAGGATGATATGATGAGGGCAGTAGACCCTGACAGAGCGTTTGCGAGAGGCCAAGCACTGTTCTGAACACATCAAACGTGCAGCCTCATCCCATCTTTACAATTAAGACGTGCGTACTATATGATCCTCACTGATAGGTGAAGAAACTGAGGCATGGAGAGGTTAAATAACTTGCCCTCGCTATGGCTGGTAAATGTAGGATCTAGAATTCAAACTGTTGCTCTGAACCCCATGCCTCATTTTAGCCATTAACCTATGAGTTCACTCTAAATGGGTCAGTACTAAGGGCAGCTTTGTGACTGATGAGTGACTGACTACCCTCCCGTTTGGGGAGGGGGACTTACCTTCCTGGCCATACTCCTTCTTATACGCCTCTTTTCTCAGATCTTGTCACTGAGAATGCTGACTGCATTTCAATGTCATCAGAATTTGATTGTTAAGAAGAGCAAATCATTCTTCCTCAGGGAGTATGGAATTTGGATGACCTCGATGTCTAATGTAAGAAAAAATATGAGGCCCTGGCTGGTGTAGCTCAGTGGATTGAGCGCGGGCTGCGAACCAGGCATCGCAGGTTCGATTCCCTGTCAGGGCACATGCCTAGGTTGCAGGCCATGTCCCCCAGCAACCGCACATTGATGTTTCTCTCTCTCTCTCTCTCCCCCCCTCCCTTCCCTCTCTAAAAATAAATAAATAAAATCTTAAAAAAAAAAAAAGAAAAAATATGAGAAGGAGCTCTTTAATCCACACACCCTAAACACTAAGCTAACATAGCCTACCTGAAGTCAGTGCTATGGGTATTGGCACTTGACTAGACAAAAAGAGAAATAATTGTTCCTACTGGCCCATCCACAGGTAACTTGATGATGGGCGCCATGGTTTGCACGGCAAAATGATGGGGCCGGATATAGACTCTTTCAAAGGTGGCTCCAAATGGCTAAAATATGACATAATGATATTGTCATAAGACATACAGGCATTGCTATTTTTTGTCACGAAAACATCAGGAAAAATGATGAACCATACATAAATTCATACCTCAGGATCAATAAAGCTTTTTTTTTGGTCCAAATTATTCAGATTAGTCTTTTACATGGTATCCTCAATCCTCAATCCTCAACTTTCTACTTGGCTTTATCTGTACCCAGACATTTGAGAAGGATAGAAAAGTGGTGTCACTAAAATTTAATACTTGGAATCTTCCTTTATGATCTGCCTTTAATAGTAAACACATTTTCAAAGATGATTAATAGCATTGTCCTCGAGATAGTAATTTCTTTTTTTGTTTGTTTGTTTAAAATAGGGATGTTCCTATGAAAACCCAGTGCAAGGGCCAAATCATTAAGCTCTTCCGAAGTCGAAGAAGGCATATATCATGTTGAAATGTGGCATTTTAATGTTGAAAAATAAAAAAGAAAGTCTGTGAAGATTCGGCCTATAGAGTAAATTTCAAAATGGAAAACAACACTGGTCATGTAATGAGATGTAAATCACACCACCAACGTTTATCTTCTCTTGGTGAGTTCAGTTCCCTGTGGCAGCATAGCGGGGCAAAGGAAGTATGGGAACTGAGAGTAATGAAGTAAATACAGCAGGAATGTATGAATGACAATTCCTTTACAAAGTGAGAGTAACTGGCAGGCCTCTGCAAGACAAAGTCCCATTTTTGGAAAATGACCCAGACTCTCTGTTACCAATGTGGTCGCTGTATTGAATCTCACCAGTGGGAGGATAACTAGGCTAGGGGACAGGCCCCTTTCAAAAGGCAAGTACCTTTGGGAGTGCTAAGAAGCAATGGACTGTTCATATGTGAGTATAAATCAGATGGGTTTCCTTTCGACAGCCAGCTGGGAGGGTCTATACTGAGGGGTTCAGAGTTCTGAATTTGGGGGCTGAAACAATTGGGAAGAAAGTGTTGAGGGATGAGTGAGGCCTGGAGGTGAGGGGTTTAGGGCAGCCATGAAGATGCAGAGCACATGGGGAGAGACATGAGCATTGTTGAGAAAGGGGTGACGTGCTGGGAAAACAAACTTGGCTTACTTAAAACATGTTCCTGCATCATGTGACTCCCAGAAGCTAGGCCACTGGTATTGTTACAGAGCAAAACAAGGGGGGCCCGGGACGATAATACTATTACAGAAAGAGACTCAGGTCCGTCTTGTCCGCCGCCTTAAAGGAAGATATCTCTCAATGCCAGAGATTCGTGAAAAGGAAAGGAAAACGTTTATTTAGTGCTATACAAACTTAAGGTAGTGACCTAATGTCTTTATCAAAATCTTAAAGTCCCTTAAAACACCCACAAACGCACACAGTCCTTCCTCCCCCCCGCCTTGCCCAGTATGGGGTACCATATCTCAGGAAAGGAAATGAAGTCCAGTCTCAGGCAATGTCTGGTTATTCCCAGTAATCTGTGCTCGGCTGGTAGGCCTCTCTCGGTTCTCGGCACCATCAGCTGTGTTGCTGGAATCTCTGCTAAAACCAGGTGATGGTTCCCCCTACTACTGCTGTGGGGGTCCCCACTCTGGCAAAGGTGTGTGGTCCTCTCTCCACTGCTCCAGCCATGTGGTCCTTTCTCCACCACTCCAGCCACGTGGTCCTCTTTCCCCCAGGACCACGGGAGTCCCCACTCAGCCAAATCCGCATGGTTCTCTCCTCTATGGCTGCTGTGTCTGGGTTTAAATCCCCACGCCAATCTTCCTCTGCAGCCCTATTTCCGACTCCTCCCACACTCGGCCACACTTGCCCTCAATCTGCTGTCCTTTCCAGCTTTTCTGATCACCATCATGGGTCTGGGCAAGTGTCACCTCATGTCCTGGAACCAATCTCCTCCAAGCTCCCATGCAAGCGCTGTAACTCAGGGGACCTGCCCCCCAGTCACATCTCAGGGAGGTGTCCCTTTCCATCCCCCTGGCCCAGAGCATGGCCATAGCTATTTAGCATATTCAAGCGACCAGCCTAAGGCTATAGGTATGTTAAATAACCATGCCATGGATTAGCTGTAAAGCTGCCCTGCATGTTCTTGCTCTGTGAGTCCCTTCCCCCAACTCACACCTGTGTGGGGGAAGGGGTAAAAAAAATCTTAGAATCTCCTGGACACCTTGAGTTCTGGGCCCCATTTTAAATGTCCATTTGGGGTCCCCCCTCTTGGCTGCACCCTGTAACAGTATCATTCTTTCTAGCATTAAATCAGGGTTGGTGAGCTAATACGAGAAACTACAACTTAAATTTTGTTTTCATAAAAAATGAATTGAGAATGGAGTAAATTGAGTGATTGGGTTTAATTCTCACCCTCTTGCTTTAGTCTTATGTGGGTAGCATGTATTTTCCCACCCTTTGACTTCGGGCTTGTCCGGGAAGCTTGTTTGGGCCAACCTTAAAGGGCAAAAGTGTGCCAGTTCTGCCTCTAGGCCTTAAGAGGCTTTGTCATTTTCTGTTGCCCTTTTGTGCTTTTTTGTGTTTCTCTTCTCTTTATGAGATGAGCTCTCTGTGGGCAGCTGCCACTCCTTTAGCTGACCTGCAACTTGAAGCAGAACCGTGGAGCTGAGTAGCAGCTTAAATGAGCTAATCTTCAGCTGACCTGCAGCTATGAGAATAAATGTGAGTTGTTCCAAGTCACTGAGTTTTGAGATGGTTTGTTACACAGCATCGTTGTGGCATAGCTAGCTAACACAGATTTCTAAAGAGCCCTCTTATACATGAACTCCTGGAATATAAGCTGTTAGTAAATTAAGATTTTCCCATATTGTAATAAAATAATTTTCTCTTTTTAATAAGAACTTTGTTTATTTTTTTTATTGTTACAGTCCAGTGATAGAACAAGAACACAATTTGTTACCCGGAAGGCAAAGATTAACAGAGTGTGCCCTGTACCTGTAGCTGAGCCCCAGTAGCTATTGAGTACAGCAGTGGCTTTCAGACAACCAGCGAAGTTCTGGAGCCTCCAGGGCGTTCTCATAAAGGCTGCCTTGAAGTGGGAGTTTCCTCTCTCCCTCCTTCACCTAGTTTCAACTGTAGTGGAACAAATTTTATTTGTTTCACATACTGGGCTTCTTTGTAAGATTTTATGAAATTAAAAGGCTAAAATAAGTTTGAATACCTCCAGCAAATTCCTCACTTTTCTTGAAACTTGTGGTTTTTCACACCTATACATACTGTTCCTTCTGTCCAGTCAGCTTTCTCTCTCTGTTTCTCTGTAAAAAGGCTTCTATTCATTCTTCAGTACTCATGATGATTTGAACATTTCTTTAAAAAATTATTTTATTGTTGTCCAATTACAGTTGTCAGTATGGTGATTTAGAAATATGTCCATGAGTTCTCTGATACTTCTTTCTTTAAAAGATGAGGCCTAATTACCACCCCTTTAGGTATGAGCTGTACTGAGTAACTTTCAATGAACAAAATATACAGAAAGTGGTGGTATGTGATGTCCAAGCTAGGACCGCCCTGTCTCTCTGTCTGTCTGTCCCCCTCTCTCAGTTTACTCATTCTTGGGAAAGCCAGCTGACATTTCCTGAGGAACACAAGCATCCCATGGAGAAACCCACTGAGATGAACTGAGTGAGGCCTCCTTCTGAAAGCCATGGGAGTGAACTTGATTGCAACCTCATTAGAAACCATGAGCTAGCTCTCAAATTCTTGACTCACAGACATTGAGAGGAAACAATTATTTATTTTAAGCAGCTATGTTCTGGGGTGATTTGTAATGCAGCAATCTATAACTAATACAGTATTCCGCCACAAAGATTCTTTTCTATGACACTCTCCTGAAATGCCTGAGTGAGTGTTAACAATTTTCTTCTTTCTCATAGCCTTTAGAGTATACCTCATTGTAAAATTTATTCCCTTGCATTATCTATTTTCATATCTGTCTTCTGCATTAAGCTTTTAGGTATTTGTATTTTAGGTGCCTAGCATAGTTCCTGGCATCTTATATGTTGGATAAGGGGTTAAAAAAAGAGCTGCAGCTCAAATGTGAAAAAAAAAAAAACATTCAGAGAAGAAGACAAAGAATAAAACAAGTCATCTGTTTTTGCCATAGTAATTCTCAGTTTTGACCAGAGATGATAAATACACAGAAAATCCTCAAATGGAGACAATACTGTATTTTTTTCTACAACATTTGAGCATATAAAGCAGTTCTCTGTGCTCTTGTTTTAGCAGATGATAGGCGTTCCAGCTGAGATGATGTGACTAGAATCACAGGGTTTGTAAAAGACCAGGAGCAGTGTTGTGAGTAGGATGACAGGTGAACAAGCTGGAAATCTATCGCCATCCAAAATGAGCCTAGAATTATGGCTTTGAAAGAGAGAAAATAGAAGGTTTTTAATTTACCTAGCTACAGGTTTTTATTTTTTAATTTTTATTTATTTATTTATTTTTTAGAATCCAGAGCTATATAGTCACGTACATAGTCAAATCAAAATGGTTAAGGTGGTTTCTGATTAATTGCATGTGGGCCCAGTGATTTGAAAACAGAGTCTTCTGGATATGGCAAACTATGCAGGAGCTGAACAATTAGGTATTTAAAACTGAGATTTAATAATGATGATGATTTGTGCTTTTATTTTAATGATCACCTAAATATTAGGAAAATAATATTCTAGATCATCTGGAGGTCAAGCTAACAACTTAGAAGTGCCATGCAATTTCAAGTCCCAAGTTCGTGACCGAACAGGACCCAGATGGCTCCTCCAAGTTTCAGGGTTTAACTTCCAATACACTGTTTCTCAACTGTCTGTGGACTGGTAATTTCAAGGACCCACAAGTTCTTCCACTTGGGAAACAGCGATAGAGACGATAAATGCTTCCTCTAAGGAGAGATGATTGATTTTTCATCTGGATAGCCAAGGGGAGATTTTATGAGGGAGCTGGCACCCGAGCTGGCCCTCAAGGACAGGCCTGGTATGCTTTCTCTTCACGAATGACATCAAGTGTCCATTTAAACTATCTGCTTGAGAAAATACCCCATTTCCAGGGGCCATTCGTTACTTCCTGGTTATTCTTTGAGAGCCTCTATGTGTTCATTGTATTTAATTATAGTGTGGCCCAGAGAGAAGATGGAATAGGAACACGGTGTGGAGGGAGGCATGAGAAACGGAAAGGGTGGGGCTCGACCAGGAAAGAGGGCACTGTGCAGGCCAGCTGAGGTGCAGGACAAATGCAGGCTACAGAGGGACATTGGGCGCAATGCTGGCAAGAGCGTGATGTGAAGGCCAAGTCTTAGGAATGTGTGGGGTTTTTTTTCTGTAA
Source organism: Tonatia bakeri (assembly GCA_004024845.1). NCBI lineage: Eukaryota > Metazoa > Chordata > Mammalia > Chiroptera > Phyllostomidae > Tonatia > Tonatia bakeri. The sequence goes on along the minus strand of PVIA01000503.1, from coordinate 67,967 downwards.
TTGGTCAAGGAAGAAGGAGATTGTGTAGTATTTTTTGCAGGGGTGGTCATTTTATGCTGATTGGATGACTCTAATGATACTGCAGCTAACACAAAGTCACAGTTATATTGTTGAATGACCATCTCAGCATCATTTTTCTTATGGGCATGTGGAGCATTTTCAACGCATGTGTCATCTTTGATCCTTGCAGAAGACATGGAGGGTATGTTTTGAGTGAACCTTGCCCTTGCTTAAGAGGTGGACCTAGGCAACCATGTTTATTTTTCATTTTTTATTTTTAAATGACATTTAACTTTTAATATTATTTGTACTGGTTTCAAGTAAACCACACAGTGGTTAGACAATCATATACTTTACAAAGTGTTCCCCCCAAGGGGCGGCCATGTTTGAATTGCCTAACCATACCCACTCTTACCTCCACCGCCGCTGGTTAAATCCAAGTGCGCATCTGACTGTGGCAGAACCAATTCATTGCTGGGCTGAGCTAATCAGACTGTCTTATGGGGATCTGAAATTTGGACATTGAGAAACTGAGTTAATAAGGTGAGAATGATGCCAGAACTGAAAGGCTGTGCCAGGTTAAGCACATTGAAAGCAGAGGAAGCTTGTTGAAAGAGAGATAAGAAGAAAAGTGTGGCAGAGATGAAATACATGCAGTGAGAATAATCCTGGATTCTGCTTTCCAATTTCAGCTCTCATTTCCGTTTGGCTTGCGCGTAATTTGTTTTCTATGTTTCCTTTTCAGGATTGCCTGGGTATCGTTACTAGAATTTTCTGCACTTAAGCTAATTTCAGTGGGTTCTTCTGTCTTGCATCCACACATAACTCTTATACAGTATTGCCCAATTTTCAATTAAGCCATTGGTTCTTGAGAGACCATCAGGCTGAAGGGAGTGATGTCAACTCACCAGCTTAGGTGCTGAACTAGCCTCCACCCATGAAGCAAGAGGAAGACACAATGGCTTCAGTTTATTAGTGAGAATTGTGGGAAACAAGTCAGCAAATGAAACTGGAGCACTGCTTGATGAGATGCCTCCTTTTGGTGTGGCCAAGGATGGACCCAAGACCTCAGTAGTCATTATGATCTACATTGTCACCGAGGACATTTTTACAAAATTCTAAGACCTGTAACCACAGTGACAACACATATATATAACTTGTAATTTTCCACCCTTCTTTTTGAGTAACAACATCTCATAGCTGAAGAATAGTCATTGCCATTCTTTCAAGGGTTTGATGAAATCTAAAGGTCTCGTTATACTAAATGCAAGATTTAATCAGGAGTGGGTAATATGAATGCATGTACTTTAATGAATCTCAAGTATTGCAACCTGCAGAGGTTGTCAGTAACTGAATTCCTGGGCTATGCAACTTGTAATTGAAAATCTTTACATTTTAGTTCCACCTGTCATTTTTCTAATTCTATTCAAAGAATGTCTATTACAATAACCCCTTTTCTCTGTCTATCAAAAGTTATGCTTTAGCAGAAATGTATATCATTGGAAATTATTCATTCCAACATGTTTGTAATTTGGAAAGCTTAATATTTTTCAGGGTTGTTGAAACTATAGGAAGGACTTTCATCCTGATAAGTAATAAATTTCATAAGTAAGAAATAGCAATGAGAAATACTATTTAGTCAATTTCCTTTAAGAAAGCATGCTGAGCATCCTTTCTAGCCATACATGGAAACATCAGGGAACTAAACCAGCAGGGGATGGAGACCCAGAGAATCTTCTTTGCACTTTTCCCTTGAAGAAGCTTTGCTCTTCTGCTACTCATCTCTCCCCTTGGAAGAATTCTATTCTTCAAGTAAGAGGCTAATGGCAGCCTAATGAAGTTTTGCTTACTCTCTCTTGCTAGGTTTCTCTGAGTGTGGAAATTCTACAAAGGAAAACCAAACTGCACCACAAAATGATATTGATATTGTGGGATGCATCAATAGCATTGGCTGTTTCATTTCCATTCACTTATCAGACGTATTTACTTCTCAGATATTTCCTTAACCGGAATTGACTGTACTATAATTGCCTATTTCTTTGGTCCATTGGCTGTTAACCTTGAAGTGACTGGGGTAGAGCTGGCGAGGCCTTCCCTGTCAGGCCTGACCTCTCACTATGCTGGAGAGAGCGCTGCCATGACAACGGCGACAGATGTCAGCTAAGCAATGTGCACCCTAGAAAGACTCCTGTATTGAGAAAATCGATCTTGTAATGGTGCCACGGAGCACATTGGCTGAACTGCCAAGTGTTCTAGGCTTAATCATTTATTTCGTCTAGCAGAGAGAAGAAAACATAAAAGAAATGAAATGAATTTGACCTCTGTCTTTTGAGCGACTGTAGTGCTACAATGAATTCTAGCAAGTGCCTCTTATGAATTTTAAAAAATTACATTAGGAATAACATTTTGAAGTGAAATGACTCTTGTAATGCCAGCCCCCCAGAAACATGTTATTTCAAATGTCAGATACATAATAGTCATTTGCTATTTTCTGTGTATGTCCAGGGGTTAGCTCTGTCTTGGGTATGTTTCAGGCAAATTATTATAAAGGAACCAGGAATCAAGCCGACAAGAGCATGCTGCTTTGGCTTCCTCCTTTTTTCTTAACATAGGGGACTGCTTTTGTACTGAGGTACCCCGGGGTTTAGTGAGTAGCGTAAACAGCATTTTGGATTGACAGCTTTGAACCCCTCTCCGTTTTACCGAGTCTTCCAACAGCACGTTCGTGCCAGAGTGGCGTTTGTCTCTCTGACAGTTAATTCGGGGACAGCCTTGCGTCGCCTTGATGGGCTTGTCATTCATGCCTTGACACCTCTCATTCATCTGAGTTTGGCCTGCTGGATATGCAAATGATCGGAGGACTGAAAACCATAATCCCTCAGCTGTGATGGCCAGTATGTCAATGTCACTATTTTTGGAACCAGCCACTCTGTCAGGAGCCAGGGAGAGACCAAGGCAGGGCATGCAGAATGCACTCAAGACCTTTTTCTGGTCCAGGTCAGAACGAGATTCTTAAACAAGCAAACACCCAAACCGAGACAAATCTCCAAAGCCTAAAGATTATAGACAAATCTCTCTGATAACCTTGACCATATAAATAAGTATCATTGAGAGTGATTATAGTGAAAAGGATCTCTTAAAATTTTCAATACGATATGTCTGTCTCTTGTGCTGTGGGATATTTTATTGCATTTTTGCCCTCAAGTGGAGCTGACGGGAGCCAAGCTTGTAATTTAAATCAATAAGAACCCTTTACCATGGCCATAAAATACTTGGCTAAACCTTTGAAGTGGCCACAGTTGAATGCACAGTGAACACAGTATAAATGTTCCTTAAGATGTATTGTATGAGACCACTACTAAAACAGCATTCAAAGGCACTGGCCTTAAGCATCTTTTGTGACTGATGGGAGAAGGTCCCCACTGCTTTTGATCATTTACATGCACTGTTCGCATTGCCACATGAAGTGGCTCCAGACAAACCCTCTTAATTGGCACATCACCCCAGCCGCAGCCCTCTGCTTTCTCTTCAGATCTTTTCACGATCTCTTGGGCTGGTTTCTGGGGTCTGGATCCTCTTCAGCACCAGTAGTCTACATCAGATATGCTGTTGTGTTGATTGCTTCTATTTCATTGGCACTGTAGCTGGGAAAACTGAACAAAGGCCAGCTGTTTGCACCCATCCAGGGAGTGAGCGCAATGTGGGCAATTCAACAAAGCTGGCTGAGCAGCGACCTTTGCAGGAAACAGACAGCTTACCTGTTAGTTTCTTCTAAAGTGGCTAGTTTCTGGAATGGAATTCTTCAGGAAACTGTCAGATTTGAAAAGATGGCATTCTCCCCCACTCTGTTCTTGAGTCTGCCTCACACCTGCTCTTGGCCTATCCCTTTTTCTGGATCCTTCTTTCTGCCTTCTCCTCTCCTTTGTGTGGATGGGTGGGTGGATGGATGAGTGATGGATGCTTCCTCACTCTTGCCCTCTGTGTCTCTGTTTGTTCCTCACTCTTGTTCTCTTTTTCCCTCTCTCTCAGATTCCAAAATCCTCTCTGATTTTACAATATCAGTGAATGGAAGTATCTGAGTTTGGAGTTTGGCCATGAGAGCTTTGGGGCTCATTTGCTCACCTGGTTGGTAGTGTTGCAATTGGGCCAAAGACACAGGCTCAACCCCCTCTAGGCTGCCAGTCATTCCCTCCCAGAACTCCACTTATTTATTCTTAGCAAGAAGCCAAAGATAAGGACCAGAGTCGCGGGCCACTTTCTGCCTTATCTGATAGACTACAACCTTCTGCACAGTTCCCCATCTTGGGATGGGACCACATGTGTCCCGGTGGTTAAGGAGATGGACACACTCTGTGTGCTCTCTCTTCTTCCCGTGCCACTTTCTGAGGGCCATCTGGGTCTCAGATCTGACTTCCTTCATGGGCCACTTGTCATGTGTGTTTGACATATGCAGTCTGGCCAGACATTTTGCTGTTGGGTTTCAAAATGATTAGGTGGATGTTGATATTCCAGGAGATATTTATGAGATTTCTTTTGTCCTTATGTGTGAGCAGAGAAGGCAGGGCCTTTACAATGCATTGTTTATGTTCATGAAGTTGATTTTTAGAAATGGTATCAAACAATTGTCTGTGAGGATAAACTCATTACTGAAATTAGATTTTAAAGATACACCAATGAGGTTCAGTGTTTAGCACTTCTTTGGGTCCTGATTTGAACAAACTAACTGTATGAAGATTTTTTCAAAGACAGTCGGAGACACCTGACCATGACCTGGTTATTAGATCATTTAAAAGTACCATAGGGAAGGCAATGTATGGGGTGGCTAGCACCCACTGAGAAATGATCGTTGTTCACGTTGGGTGAGCGGTAGAATACTTTTCTGTATGTTTTAAAATATTCTAAATTACAAAATTAGAAGTTAGCCTGCTACCTTGAGATCATATATTTACATTTTTTGCATAGGTCCCCATATTTACACATCCTATTGAATGAAATGTTTTCTGTCAGGGCCGTAACAGCTTGCCTGCCAGCCTCTCTTTCTACCTCAGATGTACAGAGCACCTTTCTATCATGGAGTTGTTGGAATAATATCTGTATCCGTTTGCTGACTTTGTGGTCTGCATGTCAACATGTAACATGGGAATATTTGTCCACTTGCTCTCCCAACCTAGACTGTAAGCTCCTTGCAATCAAGTCCCCTTGTGGGACTCTTTCTTAGGTATTTCCTACCCGACATCTCGCAATGTGAGGCCCAGAGCTGGATGGACTGTGCTGTAGTAACACATAAACCCCCAAATCTCAGAGACTTTGTGCAATGAAAGTTCATTTTTTGTTCATGTGCAGTCAGATGCATGTGGGGCATCATCCCTTTTTCATCTGGTGGCTGTGCTCTCAGAAGCAGGTGACCTGCAGTGAGACTCTGGCAGGGGAAGGAAGTGGAGGTAGCCAGTTGGCTGGCTTTGGTCTGCCTCAGCTTAGACACAGACTATAGGACATTCCCAGAGCCCACAGGCTCAGACTAGTGGTTCAGCCACCTACCAGCAAAGGAGGCTGGGACATGGAAGGGACTGCATAGTCCGGTGATCATGCATTGTCTGTGTCGCAAAGCACTAAATGATGTTTGTACAAGTTTATTCTTACCCCTCATGCTATTTCCTCATACATTTTGAGATGAAAGAAGGATCAGGGAGTGATGGCTTCTGTTATTTGTATAGAATAAGACAATGACAATCAGACTATTTCCTTTCCATTTTTTCCCTTTGGCGTTGAATTATTTCCTACATAGTGGGAACCCTTTCCTGTTAATAGCAAGGTCCCACTGGGCTGACTGAACACTGTTCAAGGAGTTTAGCTCTGAGGCAATGACAGTTGGAATATAAATATAAATATACTTATATTTATAAATATAAGGCAGTCACATATAAATATAATCATATGTGACCTTTTGTGTCTGGCTTCTCTCACTCAGCATGTTTTTGAGGTTCGTTGGTGTTGTAGCATGCATCAGAATTTTGTTTTTTTCTGTCTAACATTCCCTTGTATGTACCTATCACATTTTATTTACCCATTCATCCCTGGATGGGTATCTGGGTTGTTTCCACCTTTTGGCTATTGTGAATAATGCTGCAATGAACACTCAATGAGCCAGTATTTGTTTGAGTCCCTGAATTCTTTTGGGTACATGCTAGGTGCGGAATTGCTGGGTCATATGGTAATTTTATGTGTAACTTTTTGAGAAACCACCAAACTGTTTTCCCGAGTGGCTGCACCCCTTTACCTTCCCACCAGCAGCACACAAGACTTTCAATTTCTCCACAGCCTTGGCAACACTCATTTTCTGTTTTATTTTTATTTTTATTCTAGCCATGCTAGTGGGCGTGAAGTGGTGTCTCCCTGTGCTTTTGATTCGCATTTCCCCATCTTTATTTTCTGAATATGGGGGAGTTATTTGGGCTTCCTGCCTTCTGTGACTCCCCAGACCATCCCTGATGGCTGTGTTAAAGGGACTTTGGTGGGGACAGTGGTCTGCACGTATACTACTGGTTAGATTTTAAACTAGTACGCACTGTGTGGAACACCACTTGGCAACACTGCTCACTGAAATTACAAATGCGCGGATCTTTGACCCAGCAGTTCCAAGCCTGGGAATCGGTCTTATGGACATACTCCCCTGTGAACGACATGATGTAGGTATAAGGTTATTCACTGCAGCGTTATTTATAATAGCAACAGATGGGAAATAAACGGAATGTCCCTCACTAGCAGATGGTTAAACAAATTTTGGTATAGTCATACAATGGGACACTGTACGGCTGTAAAAAAGGTGGGGCACCTTCTTGTGTGCTGAGGCACGAGGAATTCCAAGATACATTGTCAAATGTAAAACTAATCAAGATGTACAATAGAATAGTGTATAAATAGGCTGCCCGTCATATAAAAATGGGAGAAAAGAATATGCACATATATGTGTGTGTATGTATTTTCTTGGATATTCATGAAATACCTCTGGAGAGGGGAAATTGGTGAGGAGGGGACAAGGGTTGGAAGGACAATGTTTACTATCCACCTTCCTGTGCCTTTGGAATTTCAAACCTGCAAATATATTTCCTGTTAAAAAAAAATTAATCAAGTAAATTAAAATGAAGACAATTCATAAACACCTAAAGATCTCATTACTTTGAGCTCTCCTATTTCTGGTTTTATGGTCATTTTGATAAGACATGGGCTCTAATGTAAGATTTTGTATGCAAATCCACATGGGGGGTGGGTTTGCAAGACACATAATTTAAGCTCTCATTCTTCCCCCCGGCACTGCAGTCCTGGTGGCAGCCTCAGCTTGCTAACTTGACCATCATTTGAACTTGAGTCAGCCTGCCAGAGGCCATCCCAAATAACCTCTCACAGCACCCTATCTGCCTGGCTCCTTGGAGTCTCTGCCCTCAGGATAGCCCTCCAAGGGGTGCTCAGGCTGGAACTGGTGGGACTGGGTGTGGGGAGGAGCAGATGAGGCCCTGAGCACTGAATGGAGACTGTGTCTGAAGTAAATCTTTGAACCTGGGGCTTGCAACTCAGCGCCGCTTCCCTACTGGGCAACCCAGAGAGCTCTGAGCAGACCAGACTACCCAGAAGCAAGACTTAGACTTGCCACTTTTTGGCTATGGGACTTGGGATAAATCACCTTAAGTCTTAAAACCTCTGTTTTCTCATCTCTAACTGGGGCTAGTAAATGCAGATTATTGAATGTAGAAGGTGAAAGCTGTCAAGAGGGCTTTTCTAGTGTGAGCTCTATAAAATGCTATAAGAATGTGAAGGGTTATCTTGGAAATCACTGTGAAAAGTCCACATTGGCTCAACATCTCCTATGTGCCGAGATGTTTGAGAGCTGGGGAGACAACCAATAAAAGTAACACATTCTCCACCTTTCCAGTGTGTTGAGGGCTCACAGCAAGGGAGGGAGGCAGCTGTGAGGGATATTCATTGCAGCAATGGGCTCAGTGTAGAACAGACTAGAATGCACAGTGTAAGGGGGCAGAGAGGAGGCGGGCATGGACTCCAGCTGGAGACCTCAGCAAAGGTAAGCCTTTACAAGGGTTGCATCTGGAAAGGGAAGTAGGAGGTTGCCAGGTACACAGAGAACATTCCAGGTGGAGGCAACAGTCAGTGAAAAGGTATGAGGGAGTCAGAAAGGCTGTCTCTGGGCCACTTCAAGCAACTGTCTGCTGAAGTCTTAGGGTGGGAGCTGAGGCTGAAATGGGACACAGCTTGGAGGTCTTTTTTATGGTGGGTCACAGCCAGATGATGTAGTAAGAAATAAAAGGGAAATAGGTCAAAATAGGTCAACAGCAAGGAATCGTGTATGTCCCCTCACCATGTGATGAGATGCAGAAGACACTGGGCAACCTGGCTTTTTTTTTTTTTTCTTTTTCCACTGCCTGCAGCAGAGGGGTCCATCTTCTAGTGGGGAAGTCAGTCTGGGCTTCGCATCTTCCTGGCTGAGCTCCTAGGCCTCATGGAGATACAGAGACAAGCTGTCCTCGCTGTGCAGTCCCAGGGTGAAGTCACGGATCCAGAACACAGGAGGGCTCCAACATTGGTGAGAGCTGCCCTGGAGAAGAACCATCTGTGTGCGGTATGTCTCAAGGTCGAACGTGAGACAGCATGCTTCACGTTGTGCTGTTGGCCTTTCCTAAACCCAGACACCTCTCCCTGGGTTTAAAAGCTGCCATGGGTCCCCTTTGCAGAATCCAGCCTAAACTTCTCAGCCTGGTGCCCAGGTCCTTTGTTCACAACAGACCCCTCGCCTTCCTGGTAGCCTCATCTGCAGCTCTCCCCAGCAGCCCCATGCTTATACCTCCCTGTTGCTTGGGGAAAGCGTATTCATAGTCAGAGGCTGGCGAAAACTCATTCTTTGTAAAGCCAGCTCAGCCAACAGTGGAGGCCAGAGTGAATCTGGGCTTTTAACATTCAGCATTTTCCTCTGTCTAGAGTGTTCCTTTCTCTGCTCATTTCTTAGCATTCTGTGGTTCCTTGAGGATAGGGGCCATGTATCACTCAGCTCTGTAGTCTCAGGGTCCCGCTCAGTGCGGGGCTCATGATAAATGCTCAGTAAGAGGTTGCTGATGAATGAATGGATGCCTGAGAGTGAGGAAGGAGTGTTCTCTGGGGAACACATGGGCAGATGTTTTCTGAAATGGGTGGTAAGTCGAGAATGGAAAGTGGCACCTTCTACTTCCTTGTCTCCTGTTTTTCTTTCATTCTCTCTCTCTTTTGCATTGCTACTCTCACACTTCTTATTCTGGGACACCCTTCATTCCCTAGAAATACCTGCTGGGATTGTATACTGGGGACATGGATACCCCAATATTAGCCCTGTACCAGAACAGTCACTTGAGCTCTTAGGATTTATAAATCAGAGCCTTCTATACAGATTTCTATTTTACATCTCTTTGTTGAATATATTAGGAAATATTAGTTACAATGAAAATGAGAGGTAGGAAAAACACAATGTAGTGTCTGACACAGGTTGTTTTCTATGGTCCACAGGCTAATTTTTCCTTCAGTTTAGAGTCAGAAACTGATGATACTTTCATTTTTTCCCTTAGGAAAATATTTATGGATTTAGCGATCTTACTTTGAGGGTAATTCTCTAATGATTTTGCATAAATGTTTCTTCTTTAATTTCATCCCAAGGCCAAGCTTTAGTGCTTTGAATGATTAGTTCACACTGCAACTAATTTAGAATTTGAGTTAACACAGACACAACATGCATGGATATTCTCATAAGACAGATTTGAAATAACCCTTTCTCTCCAAAGTTTCAGAATTTTACTTACAAATATGCAGAATTTCATCCAAGGTTGAAATTTCACCAGCTTATAAACCAAGAGCTCAAGAAATCAAGGCTTCTTGAATCATCAGTGCCTACTGACTATTTTTAAAGACTTTCATGCTTAGGATGCATGACTGGGTAATGTAGGCCCATTACACATTTCAATTTTTAGTCAATTGATCTCATTTACTTATTAAGAGTCATTTATAGAAAAATCAATTCAACTAAGTATCTGCAAAAGCAATATGGACAAAGACTTTGTAAATTAGTGAAAATGATGCAACTTTGGGGTATTATTAATATCTGCAGGTAACTGCAAATCCAAGACTACATTTTAAAAAGATACAGGCAAACTACAAATATTTGCCTATCACTTTTGCTACAGATAAACCTTTATGATTTTCCATATTGAAAAGATATTTCTACTTTTCATACCCTTCTGTATCTTCAGGGGAAACCAGGTCTTGCTCCCCAGCTACCTGTATTTTCAAGTCAGGTAACCACCCTGCAGTCCAAAGCATGAAGAGCCCCTCCACTGGAGATGAGTCCCTTAGTCCAAACCCCATCACTACGCCCAACCACCCATGTGCTTCCTGATCATCTTCCTTCCAGAGCAGCTGGCTTGAAGGCTCTGGATTTTTGACCATGGCTCTAGGCTGCCGCCCTGGTGGCTGGTCTCAGACGGCTCTGGGAAAACCCAAAGAAGCTTCAACAATGGGGGATTCATTTCTTACCTTAAAATTCTTCTTCTTTTTTAAAATCTGTATCTTTAAAATTATATTTTATTGATTTTGCTATTACAGTTGTCCCAATTTTTCTCCCTTTGCCCCCTTTATCTAGCCTCCTTCCCTCACTCCCTCAGGCATCCCCACAAAGTTGTCTGTCCATGGGTTGTGCCTATGAGTTCTTTGGCTACTCTATTTCTTATGCTGTACTTTACATCTTCATGACTACTCTGTAACTGCCAATTTATACTTAACTTTTTTCTTTAGAGATAAGATTTAAATACTCTCTTGGCCTTAGAATTCCCCCTTCATTGTAATGGGTAGATTACACAGATGGCTATGCTCTTCCCACAGCAGCCACAGGGATCTTAAAAATGTAAGCAAATCACATTAGCTAACATACCTTCTCAAGGCACTTTCCCGTGAGACTGCCTCACCATGGCCTGCAGGGGCTGTCGGGTCTTGCTCTGTTCCCTCCACATCTCTACCTCTGCCTCTCGCCCTGGCTCACTCTGCTCCAGCTCCACTCTGTGGACTGGCTTCAAGGCACACTCACCCCTCTGTCCCTCCAGTGACTTTGTGCATTAACTTCCTCTGTCTAGTACCCTCTTTTCTAGTCTTTATCACAGCATCACTTTCATTTTCTCCCTGGACCTTTATGTTTGGTAATTACTTCTTTACTTATCTATTTTGTTCCCCGCAAGACTGTAATCTCCATGGGAGAGAGCACTATGGGACTCACTGCTGTCCAGGATGCCATGTTCAAACTTTGTGTTGTTAGCAAAAACTGCCAGTTGTCTACCAAAGCATGTTCTGTTTCCTATACTAATAGGATTTAAGCCGAACATCGTCAGGTCCCCAGCGAGACCACATTACTAGCTTGTCCTATGGCTGGGTGGCTAGTGCCCACATCATTACCTGCAGAATTAGAGAGAAAGTGATGTGTGTAAATTCTGCCTCATTTGATGGGAAGCCAAACCCTAGTCTTAAACTGGTACTCACTTTCCTGAGGGCAGGAGTGTGGGGGTGCCCATGATCAGCATTATTGTGTAGGCAAAAGCAACACTCTGGAGGGTAGCAGAGCAACTGGATGGAAAGGCTTGGGCCTGAATGACCACATATGGCAGAGCTCCCCCCACCCTAGACCATTCACTGTGTTATGTTACATGAGTGTGGAACATACCCGTGCTTCTTTAAGCTGCTCTATTTAGTTGGTTGTTTGTGATTTGGCTTAGCTTTCAGCCTGACCAATACACTGTTGAATAAACAGTTTGATAAATGAATGAGAGAATCATCAGGGGCTCACCATTTTACCCTCTGACATCATACCTCAGGGGCAAATGATGCTGTCATCAGTAGGAATCCCTCACTGGGCACCTATCAGGTACTGTAAAAACACACACTATGAACTGTCCTATGCTGGTTGAGTAGCCAAGTCTTTTCCCATCTGAAAGCGTCCTTGTGACTTGCAATATCTCATTGCACCATTGAAAAATTTGGCTCTGCCATCCAAAAGAAATCAAACTTGAAAGAATGTCACGAACCATGCAGCATGGAATTAATGTGAGGATTCTAAGTCGCTCTGTTATAAAAGTTCTTGTGTGAGACAGAAATGCCATCTCACAGCTGGTGGCTGCCTGCGGCCCCCATCATTGCTGGGGGTTCTGCCCCTTTAATAGTGCTATACTAACTTCCACGGTTCAAATCTGGAATACTGCACACCTGAACCTTTAATGTTAGACAGATTTCCTGAACTCTCTTTCTGTGTGGTAGGTGGTTTTGTCTGTTTGGTTACGTTTTTAAGAAGTATATTAGTTGAGAGCCATGATTTCCCTAAGGAATTGTCAGTTATAGCTTTAATTTTGGGGAAAAATGATTTCAGCTTTTCAATGAACTTTTCTACTTAGGTCCTGGTATATTTTTAAGCTGTACTATTTTTAAAAAGAAAGGCATTTAATAGTCATTTAGTTAATCTCTTACCACCTTCCAGAAACAGCATTTAAGAAGATAGCAGGATTTAGGCTTATTTTAAGCTCATTCCTCCAGTGCTTAGGGATTTGTGTGCAGAAAGTTGATCAGAGAATGCTCTGGAAAAAACACCTGGGAGAGGAGCAGAAAGGAGAATGGGGCGGCAGGAAGAGTCAAGTTGCAATGAAGGTAGGATACAGAGCTAGGACAGCCCCTCATAGTGATCCTATACTGAGGCAAGGGAGTCGGCCTTGGTAACCCTCCAACCCCCAACCATCAGTATGAGATGTGGCTGGAAGGGAATGTAACTTCTGGTGTTGGCCAAAGGCAAGGCCTTGGGAGGCTCTCAGATGTGAGTTATCAGTAGCCTAAACTCCAGCAGCTAGGGGAGTGAGTATTGTGGTCTTGAAGGAGGGCCTGGGTAGCACTGCAGGGTTTTAACATTAAATTAGCACTTGAACAACCCTGGCCTTATTGCAGCACTGTCTTGCCCACCCTGTCCCCTGCTGTAGCTCCTACATTTGGAACAATGCCTAGTACCTAGCACATAGCAGATGCTCAGTAGATACTTGCTGAATAAATGACTGAATGAAAGAACATGCAGGGTTATGCAAGAAATAGACAAATTAGGATAATTTTAATAACTCTTGTCAAAACTGAGTAATCTTATTTCACTTTAAACTTCTGAAGTAGAGGCCGAAATCTTTATAGATATGTTAAAGCTTTGTGCATATCATAAGTCCTGTCATTTCCGGAGTTTGGACATTGTGGGGAAATGTTTTGGATCTACTTGAGTAGTCAAGAAAGTGGCAGGTGAGTTTCTTTCTAGGCAAGAGTAAGTCAGTGCATTCAGGGAGAACTATTCTTAAACTCAAAATCAAGACATATGGTGTGGTGAGATTTGATACTAGGAGAGAATATTTAAGATTGGTTCCTCCCTGGAAAATCCAGGAGGCATCTTTGCCAGACTCATAGGCTGAAGGTTGAGCTATTGGTTATGACCAAATTTGTGAGGAAGTGGGAATGGATCACTGTGCCGGTTCCTGACCAGCCTATGGGCCATGGCTGTGGCAAGGCCACCTTTGCATCATGTGTTGACATCATCATTAGCAGGTGCAGTGGTTTTAGACCCTATTCATGCACAGCACTTTACAGTCTACAAAACAAATTAAAACAAGTAGTCTCGTTTGATTCTCAAGTATAGGAAGGGAATAAAAATACTTTTCTTATAGCATTACACTAATAATGTAGATATAAAAGTCATTAACACAATATCAGCAAATGGAATCCATAAGTGGGATTTATTCCAAGAATGTAAGATTCTTTAAATACTTAAAAATCAATCATTATAATTTGATAAATTACAGACTGTGGGAAGAAGTCATGTGGTTATGTCAGTGAATAGAGAAAATATATTTGACAAAATTCAACATGCTCAGTAAATGGGACCAGAAGGGGACATCTTCAATCCAATAGAGGACATTGATGAAAAATGTACAGATAACAACACATTTAGTGATGAAACATTAAGTCCTTTTCTCATAAGAATGAGAGTAAAGCATGGATGTCCACTCTTACTACTTCTATTCAACATTGTACTTGAGGTCATAGCCAGTGTACCAAAGCAAGAAAATAAAAGACATACAGGAAAAGAAAAAGTAAAGCTATCATTATTTGCAGGTGACATGACTATGTGCATATTATTACCATTATAGAGATGAGAAAACTGAGGCTCAGGGAGATTAAGTGACCTCTGTGAGTTCTTGCAGGTCATAAAGATGGAGCTGGCACTGAAACCTAGGTCTCCTGACTCCAAACACTGGAAGAGAAAGAGGGAATATTTTATTGTCTTAAAAAAATATCCACAGTAAAGTTTTACAAAAAATTCAGTGGCACTGGAAAATTTCCAGAGAAAATAAATTAAAAATGGGAATAGAGAATCTTATTGGTATAGGACAGACTAACTGGCTAGGTACTTTGGCTTGAGCACATTAAAAGGTGGACATTATCTGGCTAGGGTAAACATGAATCCATTTATCAGATTTTGAAATAAACTGAGGGAACCATCAACAATGGCTCAGGTAAAGTAAAGACTGATGAAAAATGCTTTTTCATAGTAATTTTGATATAATAGGAAACTCATTATGAAGAGGTGGTACAGGATGGAACAGGTTTGGAGAAAAAGATGTCAAGAGACCTGTAACTAGGATGATCATATCATTCATCATCATAATGGTGACTCTTATGAGCAAAAGGATGTGCTATTAATAATGACCCTGAGTCAATAAGCATAATCCAGGACTGTTCTGGGCAAATTGGGACATTGAGTCCCCAAACCTATAATAGGTATAAAGGAAACTGGCATGCTGGGGAGAAGACAGCAATAATAGATGTTTTGTGAAATCTACTCAGAATCTGGCTTGGTCCCTTAGGCCAGGTCAAAACAGGTGAATGTTTTAGGACCCAAAAGCCCTTTTAGAAGGAGGGATATTTGCTGACCCTTAGGGTTTTCCCTGCATTTGCTGTTAATTAAACAAGAACAATAGCAATTGTGTCCAGTGTTGACTATAGGCCAGGCACTCTGAGCAGTGCTTTGTGCAAACAATTTCATTCAACAGCCCTAGGAGAAGGGCACTGGTGTTATCCACATTTTACAAGTGAGGAAAGAGCCTCTCAGGGAGGTTGAGTAACTTTCCTAAGGTCCCTCAGCGGGAAGGCATTGGAACTGGGATTTGAACTCAGACTCCTAAGCATGGTGTTAACCAGCCCTTACTTTTTCCCTTTTGAGGTACAGGCCATTTCAAGGTCCCAGGTGCCTTACATAGGATGAGGGTATGGTCAGATAGGCATCAGAGTAGAGAAAGCAGCACCTTGGCACTATCTCAACCTCTCTTAGGTCTGGGCCTACCCTGTTCCCACACCTCTTGGTGCAGAAGCGCAGGGCAGGTGTTGGCAGCTGCCTACTGCCGGCACAGCCTAGGCTTTTGACCTGGACCAGTGCCAGGTCCTTTCTGTTTATAATTTCATTGTGAGTCTGTGTGGACTAATGCCTCCTGCAGACGGGAATCTTGTCTCTCCAGATATCTACATATTCCTAGAACCACTGGGTCATCTTAGGGCCACACAGCCCACATTTACTTCTTTCCAGTTCTTTCCATCAGTCAATCTGAGGGCCTCCTTAATTATCTTTATTGCTTTTCTCTGAACTCTTCAATTTGCGAGCATATTGCCTTTCGGGTAGTGAGATACCAGAAATGTTCAGAGAAATTATAATCTCCTGTGCATGATGTAATGCTTTGGCCTAAGAAGTTGAAAATCATAGCAGTAGTTTGAACTGCTGTTGCTATCATAACCTGTGATCAATTTGGTCTTCTCCAATTAACTTAATTTTTTTTCAGTTAAGGTGAGTATGTGGATCAATGTCAATATAATTTAAATCTGGAATATTCGAAGGTGCATGCATTAAAAGCAAAGCAAAAGCAGTGAAGCAAAAAGAAAGAAAGGATTTCTTGGTCTTTGCTCATTTACTGATCATCCACTATGTGCCAGAGCCCAGAGGGCATGCTCAGGAGAATCTTGTCTTGGAATGCTTTGAACCTTTAAAATATTTTGTTTATTAAAAACTACTCTTGTTTTCTGGGACACCCTTTTAATCATTACATTTTGGCTCTCCTGTTTTAATTTGTGGATTAATGACTCATAGTTTCTGGTGACAGTGGTCCATTTGTGAATTAGGTTATATAAAACAATCTTTGGCTTGGTTATTTTGAAGTGAAATATAGTTTGGCATAAATGATTATATTGATCAAGATATCACATGAAGATGCTAACCATGTAATGCTCTTTTTTCTAAGTAGAAAACTAAGTGAAGTTGGAGTTTTAAAAAAGTAATTTGAACTGAAAAATCCACAACTTGCCTTCCCTCCAATTTAAGCCACTTTGATTATTTTTTGAAGTCTGTTTATCGTTATAGTAACTTTTAAAAAACTTTTTACTCTTGGCCCAAAGATGTCTGTATGAGTATTAGCTCCCAGTGATGGGATTGTCTCACAATAGCACATGGAGTGTTCATGTTCCAATATTGAAAACACTCTTAGGACATAAAATGCAAAAAATGCACAGCATTTTCCCATTGGGGAAAGCTGCAGTTTATAGTGAAATCACACACCACCAGATCTGGTGACTCATCATCTCTTGTCCCGGTAATGATTTTGAAACAGTCTCTCAACTAAATAGAAACAGGCTCATAGATAGAGAACAGACTGACAGCTGTCAGAGGGGAGGGGGTTTGGAGGACTGGGTGAAAATGGTGAAGGAATTAAACAAACAAACAAAAACAGAGAGAGAGAATAGTATAGTTATTACCAGAGGGATAGGGGACTGGGGGAGGTAGAAGAGGGTAAAGGTGGATAAATGGTGATGGAAGGAGCCTTGACTTGGGCGGTGAGCACACAGTGCAATATACAGAGGATGTGTTATGGAACTGTGCACCTGAAACCCACATAACTCTATTAACCAATGCCATCCCAATGAATTCAATAAAAAAGGGAAAAAGGAAGTCATTGCTGACCCCAGCTTCGTCCACAGGCCCAGTAGCTGTTTCCAGAAGTCCAGTGATCTCAGGGTGGGCACCAGTTTAGTTGTATTTCAATCCCCATGAGTTACTTTCTTTTGTAATTTAGGCCCATGAACCTCTAAACAGATTTACTTCATGCTGTAAAAATTTTTCTTCCGAAAATCTATCTAGGTTTTAAAATTAGCCTCCTTTGCTGGAATGTCAGCCTTACCTGGGGGTGGGAGAGAGGTGATGCCGGAAATGGATTTCGTTATTCCATTTTGTGTGAAAATGAACATGGATAACATTCTTCAGTGTGTGTCTTTGGTTAAAAACGGCAACACAAAGCCACCGCCAAATACCAGCCTAAAAACTCCTCAGCAAAGTCACGACAATATCCTCTCTTGAACCTCCCCTGACTTTGTGTCTTTCTATAATATACAGTATAATTTATAAAAGTGTGAGCAACTGTGGAATTGTTCTCCTAATAGATTCTGAAGATTCCAATTTCCATTCTGCCACACAAGACTGAAAATCCACTTGTGCTCACTTATCTGTATCTGTACCTCATCCCCACGCTGCATCAAAAATCAGGTTCAGGTGCAGGTTAAGAGCACGCATTTACCTCCGGAATATGGGACTTATTAAATATCTCTCCACAATTAACATCACCATATCAATAAGAATTATCATTAGGTCTTGTCAATCAGGTGCTGAATTTTGCTTCAGGGAAACAAAACAATTTAAATTATAGCAAGTGCTCCCCCCCTTTTTTTTACATGCTCCTCTTTAAATTGGATAATTATGTGGCTTTTCATTAGATTCCTCTAAGCGTAATAGATCACAATATTCACCCTTTGACCTTGGTGATGAATGTCTCTGGTGAAAACATGTGACAAGCAGTGTTCTAATGAGAACAAAATAGAGAATAACTGGAAATCTTGTATAATGAAAGGGGAAAGCAGGAAGGAAGCACGACAGCCTTGAAGGTTGGTGCACAAAATGTATTTGTAATGTGGCAGTGATATGGGTTGGGGTGAAAAGAGGCTATTTTTGGTTCTAACCCTGTGAATAAAAACACTGATTTTTCTTCAGGAAAGCTGTACATCAGAAAACACCAGTCTCGACTGAATGGCAAGCACAGATGGAAAGAATCCACAGTGCTAAGGGGGGACTCACACAACTCACTGCACCTCGGAACAGCTGCAGCGGAAATCTGAGCGCACCTCTCACTTTATCGCTGTCGTTGTGGGAGTTCCAAATGCGAGGGCAGCTTTAAAAGGAAGTGATTTGGTCTTGGGGGATCTATAAACTTACAAGGGATGTCAAGGAAGGACAAGAGGAGCAAGTAGACCCCTAATATCTCTATCCACCTCTTTTTGGTCAGTGTCCGGGCAGCCTGCCCTGCCGGAGCTTGGGCACCTCCTGTTTCTCCAAAGTCCTCCTTCTCTGAGGCTGAAGGGCTGGGACATCCCGAAGTTGGCCTATTAAATCTCACCATCCCATTTGTGATGGGACTTAAGGAATGGCCCAACCATTACCTAGAATGACATGATAGAAGGGCTGGGATTTGACCATAGGTTGGTCTGACCCCCAAGTCCATGTTCTCTAGGTTAAAGGCAACACATAGCATAACTGTGTTAAGTCTCCCAAGAACTGTGCCTTTGCCATAAACTTCTCCCCAACTGACCTTTCCCGGTCTCACACGTAGAGTTGATTTGGTTTATTATGAACTGAATGTTACTGTCAGTCTTGCCATCATTTCTATCATTTCAGTGCTTACTATCATTTGTGCAACTTATTTTGCCTAACGGAATACATGTAAGAGAAGAAGCATCTGCCTCCATAAATTGATTTCTTCCGGAGAATTCCACTTTGGGATAAGAATTTGCAGTGATTAATGAGTGTGCTTATAAAGGATTAAGAAGCTGACCAGGCTCAAAACCATGGTTCCTTTTGTTTATCTGCACATCTGGTCTGCTTAAGGTCAAATTCACCCAGGGCCCTCGTCCCCGACCTCTGCCAGGTGGATTTGAGTGGAGATGTCCTCAGTGCCAGCAATCCTTTGCCTCTTTCCACAGAGCCGGCCAGGAAGAGAAATATTTAAAGTCCATTTTGAGCTGCGATTTGTCATGGACTCAGGCAGTTAGTGGCACACAGAGCCAGAGGAGAGTGGAGAGAGGGGAGGCTCTGGCTCTTCAGCAAGCTCATCAGTTTTCGCGTCAGTCACTGTTAGAGACATCTCTGGTTTGCGTTCCCTGCTCAACTGTACAGACAAAAGATCTTTGAGCTTCTCCCTAGTCACCCATATGCTGAGATAACTGGAAAAGATGGGTAATAATAGTTGTTGTAAGCACTTGGGGGCTCCAGGAGGTATCCCTAAGAACTCTGTAGGTAGGGAGGGCTGCTATTCTTCTTTGAGATTTAAACCTTCAACACAAAATGCATTAGCGTGGAGGTATCAAAAGTCGTCTGAAGGAGCGGAAATAGTCCCCATGCCCACACAACTCAAATACAACCTGTCTGAACATTTTATTAAACAAAGAAAGATTTGATCAGAGAGGGGGAGGATTGCTTAGTCATAGAAGCAGGGTAAAAAGAGATAGAACTGAAGCCAATCAACAGGTAATTTCTGATCCTTTTGGAAGGGGTGTCTCTAATGTGGTGATGGAAGCCATAGACATTAGGTGTAAGTGTCATCAACAGACGTCAAGGAGTCAGGTCCCTTTGGTAAGAACATCCTATCCTATCGTGGTGCCACTTAAACCTTTTGTCTCCTCTGTCTTGATTCAGTGTTCACCAAATAGCCTTCAGAGGTTGCTTCCCATGAACTTCAGCCAACAGAAAGCAGACACAGTGATGACACTGACATAGAATATCCCTGACGGTGATTTCTCACTAAAACCGTAATGATGCATTTTGATCTTACACACAGATGTGCTCCTAATGTGTTTCCATGGGGAGTTGGGCCAGTTCTCTCTGTGCTGACAAAGGCAGGGCTTTGAGCCTTCAAGCTGAAGACCGGAACCCAGGCAGCGGGCATGCGCTAAGCTGATGAAGGCTAAGAAGACGCTTGCCGGAGAAGCTGCTGGCACTTCACCTTGACACCTACCTGGGCACAGCGGCATTCCTGAAAGCCTTTTTAAAAAAAACCATGTTAACTATTTCTAACTGCACAGTTTAGTGGCATTGAGTACATTTACATCGTTGTGCAACCATCACCACTATCCATCCCCAGAACTTTTCACCATCCTAAACTGAAACTTGGTGCCATTAAATAATACACCGCATCCCACCTCCCTATAGCATCTGGTAACCACTATTCTACTTTCTGTCTCTGTGAATTTGACCGCATATAAGTGGAATCACACAGTATTTGTCTTTTTGTGTCTGATGTGTTTCATGCAGCATAATGTCTTCAAGATTCATCCATGTTGTAGCTTGTATCAGAACTCCCTCCTTGTTAAAGCTGAAAAATGTTTTATGCATAGACCACATTTTGTTAAATCATTCATCTACTGATGGATATTTGGGTTGTTTCAATCTTTTGACTCTTATGAATAGTGCTGCTAGAAATATGGGTGTACAAATGTCTGTTCAAGTCCCTGTTTTTAATTCTTTTGAATATGAGAGAAAGCATTGTACATCTCTATAGTAATCATACCTTATCTTTCTCTAGTGCTATTTAGTTTACAGAGCATGTCAACATATTTATCTGATCCTATGAGTAGATAGGTAGGAAGGTAGATAGAGCTATCATCTTCATTCTGCTTAGGGTTGACTGAGGTTCAAAGAGGTAAGGTGGGAGATCCCGGATTCAGGTGCTGACATTCTTACCACAGGGGGCTCTTTTAATCACAGAGCAATATGTGTGAGGATAGTAACAATGTCTACCTTATTAACTGTTGTATCCCAGATTCTAGTTCAGGGCTGGTCATAGCAGATGTTCAGTTAACATTTCTTGAATGAGTACTTCGCTCCACCATTCCCCCTCAGCATGCCCCAGTAGCCAACAGCATGAGTGCTGCACAAATACTTAATGGTCCTTGGTTGAGGACCTCAGCTGGTCTTGAAGGCCACTGTAACATTTCTGAGGGAGACGAGCAGGTTCCTGACTGACTGATGAAGACCCTCTGGAATAGGTGCACGACCCACTACTTCAACTCCAAAGGGCTTCACAACCCCTATTTCTGTGGCAAGTGTGTATGTGACTACATTAAGGAGAAAAATGCTCCTGGACCTACCCATTCGCACCAGAAGAAAGCCTGAACTCACTGAGGAATGAGAGCTTCAACAAGCTTTCTCTTGCCCTGTAATTACCCTGAAGACAACTACTTCGGTCACGTGGCTAGATATAATTCATGGCCCAGAGGGGAAAATGAGACCTCGGGAGTTTAATTAGTATTGTCATCATCTAATTTGGAAGAAATTGCAGTGAATATTTGTTATGGCAGTGTTCAAAGAAAGGACTGTTGAAAGTGGGAGAGATGCTATGTCTTCAGAAGTATCTGGAGGCTTCTCCCTCATTCCCAGACTCATCCATCATCAAAGCTATACAGCTCTGGCACTCACTCACTTTGATAAGTCTGTTGTTGAAAATAAACATCAGGAGAACTATTTGGCCGACAAAAGGCACATAACTCATGTTGGACTCGACTCTGCCAAACTGCGGGCTCATAAACAGTAGGTTTGCAGGAGCCTGGGAACAGCCACAATCAAATATATCTTTGGGAGAATTGTATCTGTTTGCTATGTTGAGCTTTGAGGGCAGAGCCTGTTACTTCCTTAATATTTCAAGGTATTCATGACCTGTGTGTCAAAGTCTTGGTTTCAGAGCAGGAACCACAGGATTTAGTTAAGCCATCTAGTGTAGATAGTGACTTACCCAAGGTAACACGTACAGCCAGTTACGGTCTTCTTTAGGTTTTTTTTTTTTTTTTAACTTCAGAATTTTATTTTGGAGGCAGAAGGGGATGGTGGCATACTGCAGCCAATGTCATGGAAATGACATGTGCTTATAAGAATGTATTGGGGTAAAGAGATGTAGATGAACAAGTACAAGGGCAGTGCTAAGTGGACAAGGCCCTCCCAATGGACATCCCTCCCCCACCCACTCCCACACAAGTGACCTGTGAAGTTCATGAGTATGTTGTTGAATTAAATATTCCAGGAAGCCCTGGTGTAGACAATTTGTAATTCATTGCATAATTACTGGAATTCATTGGATAATTACCAACTCTCCATGCCACTCTCCTTAGAGGAGACCTGGCCTGAGTATTCTCTGAGTCTTTAGAGATGAGCCCAGATCAATATAGAGCTGAGTATTGGAGAGTTAATGTCAGAGAGCATTCCAGTTAAAGGATCAATGCCAATGTCCACACATGTTACTATTAGAGTGCCACATGTATATTTAAAGTCTGACACCAAAGTGTAACATGTGCATTCTGCATTTGCAATATCCTATGCCTAACATTTAAAGTTACTCTCAAAGTAAGTCATTTGGCTTTCTAACAAGGACATTCTTGCATTTTACAACATGCAGTATACTTGTAATGACCTGTCATTTTTTCTGAATTCAGTTCACTACCCTTGCAAGACAAAGGATTGCCATAAATACAAGAGGGGTGCTGAGGGCAGCCTGTCCCCCTATGGGCTTGTGTCAGGGAGGAAGGAGAAGGGAGGAGGAGAAGGGAGAGAATGGCCTAAGCATGTTGAGATAGCCCATGGTGGGCTCCATCACAGCTGAGCCATGTCCAGGCATCTCTGGAGGGCTATGGTCAAGTATTGTGTTAAAGATGGTGATTTTGGAATGATTCTAAGCTTACCTTCTGGTGGGAAGAGAAAAGAAACCAGTGTTTAGTGAACAAATACTATATGCTAAGCATTATACATTCTTCATGTCGTTGGATCCCACAATAACTCTAGAAGTTAGCCTTATTTTTCCCATTCTGTTTTTAAGAAAACTGAGATTCTGGAGATTAAAAAAACTGTGTCAAAATCACACAGGAAGTAAGTGGAACTGCTGAGACTCAACGTCCCGGCCACTGCTCCCTCAGGTTAATAGGAGGAAACAGTGAGCTACAGTCAATTACTTTTGGTTGGTGGCAACCAGGCAGCAGCTGGCATCAGAGAACTCATTTCCGAGGCAAGGGAACAGAAGGTAGGAATAAACTCATCTGGGAATGCTGAAGGGTGTGGGGATGGAAGATAGGGGTTGCCAGCAATACCATGTGTTCAAGATCTTTTTTTGTGGTGTCCATGGGAACTATTAAGGCCTTGGATGGAGAGCCACCTGACAAGGGATGGCTGGAAAGAGATAGTTTTTGTGGCCTTGTAAAGGCCAGGTGCTTGAAAGATGAGCCCAAATAAATCTTGTTCCCTCAAGCATTTATCGAGCTCCTACTACACGGTAGGTGCTGACACAAGAGTGAACACAATATAGTCCTTGCCCCAAATGAGCTTATATTCTAATGGAGAAAATGAATAAATAGAAAGTAAAATGTGCTTTAACAGATGGTAATAAGCTGATTGGAGGAAAGTCAAGCAAAAGCAGAGAACTACAGGACCAGCATATGTGTGTTTTATATAGGATGGTTGGGGAAGGCTTCAATGATAAGGTGACATGAGCATGAACTAAAGGAGGGAGCCATTTGACTATCTGGCAGAATTCCATTTGAGCGACAGGAGCAGTAAGTGCAAAGGTCCTGAGGCATGAACGTGTGTAGTATGTCTGAGTGGGGGACACAGGGAGAGGATGAATATAGATAGAGAAGTAGCTGGGGCCAGAGAGTGTAGCACTTTTTAGACCACTGTACGAATGTTGGGTTTTATTCTGAGTGATGTGGGAAGTCATTCGACGGTTTTGAGCAGAGAAGAGTGACATGATTCAGCTTTTATGGTACAAGGGTCACTCTGGCCACTGTGTTGAGCTCAGCCTCTCCTGGGGCAAGGGTGAAGGCAGGAAGACCTGTTAAGGTGCTGTGCCATCTTTCTGGTGAGGGATGGCGGTTTGCAGCAGGAGGATGGCAGTGGAGGCAGTGAGGAATGGTCACAGTCTTGATATAGTTTAAGACAGAGTAGGTTGGATTTGCTGATTGACTGAAGTATGGAGTTTAAAAAGGTTCAAGGATGACTAAGGTTTTGGTCCTGAGCAAAGGATAGGAGGGCGTTGACCTTAATTGAGAGGCTGCTGGAGGAGGAAGGAGGTTTTGATGCACAAGTGTGTCATGTGGGCATGGAACCAGGATTTCATTGTTGGGAATATTAAATCGAGATGGCTGGTGGACATCCAAGTAGAGATCTCTCTGGAGTCTGAAGTGGCCCAGACTGGAGATATAAATTTGGGACTTGTTAGCACTTGGATGGGGTTTATAGCCAAGAAACTAGATGAGATCAACTTGGGGTAATTTAGAGAGAGAAGAGGTCCAAGGACTGAACCCTGGGGCACTATAATTTTTAGAGGATAAAGAAAATGAGAAGTCAGCTGGAGATGGAGAAGGAACAGAGTCCTGGGAGCCAAGTGAAGAAAGCTGCCAAGAATTGAAATAAGATGAGAATGGAGAGTTGACCATTGCATTTAGCAACACAGGGGCCAGCGGTGACCACGACAAGAGGCAGATCACCCCGAATGGAGTGGGTTCAAGAGAGAATGGGAGGAGGCGTGTGTAGGGTGCCAGTGTAGACAGCTCTTTTGAGGAATTGTCCTGCTAAGTGGAGCAGAGAAATGGGGCAGAAGCTGAATTGTGAAGTCAAGAAAGAATTTCCTCCCTCCCTCTTTCTTTTCCTTCCTTCCTTCCTTCCTTCCTTCCTTCCTTCCTTCCTTCCTTCCTTCCTTCCTTCCTTTCTGCCTTCCTGCCTTCCTGCCTTCCTGCCTTCCTGCCTTCCTGCCTTCCTTTCCCTCTTCCTTCCTCCCTTCTTTTCTTTCTTTCTTTTTAAAGATGATGGAAATGCTGCAGGTTTGCATGCTGCTGGGAGCAGGAGGGAAGAAGATGTGGAGGAGTGCCCTTGAGCAGGGGAGCGAGGGGACCTGGTACAGGTGGAGGGGTGGCCTCCAGGGGCAGGGAGGCCCCGCCCAGAGAAGGGGAGGGGCGGAGCTGCAGGGCACAGGCAGGCAGCAGGTGAAGTGGGTGGAGGAGTAGAGGCCGGAGGCAAGGACACAGCTGAGGGGAAGACACCAGCAGAGGTGCCAAAGTTGGAAGGACAGAGAAAATGGGGCAGAATTATTAGTCTGAAACTGAGGGAGTTAGTCAACACCCCGGGGGAGCGTGGCAGGGGGTAGAGTAGGATTTCTGGGAAGCACCAAAGGCCATTTGAAGACTGTTAGTATAAAGTGAATGAAATTCCTGAAATCTAAATGTATTTCTTTAACATGAAGCAAATTCATTGTAAGGTGGTTTAAATTCTTTAAACCTGATTCCTTTTTTTTCTGAAACCTACAAGGATTCCCTTTCAATCCAGCATTAAATCCATATTGTAACCTGTGCCACTCTGTACCCACTCAAGCTTGCTGTCTACTAGTTCCCAGCTCAAAGCCTGCCTTCTGCCGAGTAGGTCTCCTCCCTGTTCTCCCAAGTGCCGCCTGTTGGTAAGCTTTCGTTCATGCAGTTCTCTCTGCCTTTCCTTCACATAAGCAGCATGTCCTCCTGGAGTTCTCTGACCGCCCCAGCTTTCCTTTTTCTGTATTTTCTTTATTTTTTTTAAATTAAAAATATATTTTACTGATTATGCTATTATAGTTGTCCTGTTTTTTCTCCCCTTTATTCCTCTGTGCCTTGTACCTGCCCCCACCCCCCATCATTACCCCACCTTAGTTCATGTCCATGGATCATACATATAAATTCTTTGGCTTCTCCATTTTCCATACTATTCTTAACCTCTCCCTGTCTACTTTGTACCTACCATTTATTTTTCTTATTCCTTGTACCTTTTCCCCCATTCCCCTCTGTCCCCATCCCTGCTGATAACCTTCCATGTGACCTCTATTTCTGTGAATCTGTTCCTGTTCTAGTTGTTTGCTTAGTTTGTTTTTGTTTTTGTTTTAGGTTCAGTTGTTAATAGCTGTGACTTTGTTATCATTTTACAGTGCATATTTTTTGTCTTCTTTTTCTTTGATAAATCCCTTTAACATTTCATATGATAAGGGCTTGGTGATGATGAACTCCTTTAACTTGACCCTATCTGGGAAGCATTTTATCTGCCCTTCCATTCTGAATGATAGCTTTGCTGGATAGAGTAATCTTGGATGGAGGTCCTTGCTTTTCATGACTTGGAATAC
Organism: Tonatia bakeri; assembly: GCA_004024845.1. Taxonomy (NCBI): domain Eukaryota; kingdom Metazoa; phylum Chordata; class Mammalia; order Chiroptera; family Phyllostomidae; genus Tonatia; species Tonatia bakeri. The sequence continues at coordinate 41,616 of PVIA01000503.1, read as the reverse complement.
TTCTTTCCAGTCCCTTCTTGCCTGCAAGGTTTCTTTTGAGAAATCAACTGATAGTCTTATGGGAACTGCTTTGTAGGTAACTCCCTTTCTCTTGCTGCTTTTAAGATTCTCTCCTCCCCTTTAATCTTGGGTGATGTAATTATGATGTACCTTGGTGTGTGCTTTCTTGGATTCAACTTCTTTGGGACTCTCTGAGCTTCCTGGACTTTCTGGAAATCTATTTTCTTGGCCAGATTAAGGAAGTTCTCCTTTGTTATTTTTTTCAAGTAAAATTTCAATTTCTTGCTATTCCTTTCTCCTTTTGGCAGCCCTAGGATTCAGATGTTGGAACATTTAAAGTTGCCCCAGAGGTTCCTAATCCTTTCCTCAGTTTTTTGAATTCTTGTTTCTTCATTCTGTTCTGGTTGAATGTTTATTTCTTTCTTATGCTCCAAACCATTGGTTTGAGTCCCAGTTTCCTTCCCATTACTGTTGGTTCCCTGTGCATTTATTTCACTTTTCATAGCCTTCAGTTTTTCCTCTATTTTGTGACCATACTCCACCATTTCTGTGAGCATCCTGATTACCAGTGTTTTGAACTGTGCATCTGATAGGTTGGCTATCACTTCATTGCTCAGTTGTATTTTTTCTGGAGCTTTAATCTGTTCTTTCATTTGGGCCATATTTCTTTGTCTCAGCATGCCTGTTACATTGAAAGGGGCAGAGCCTTAGGTATTCACCAGGGTGGGGCAACCCTTTTTGCTGTGTTGTGGTGCTGTATGTCGGGGAGGTGTCTCAGAGGGAATAAAGTCCCTTGTTCAGCTCTCGGTTGGCTTTCAGTCACTTCCTCTGCTACCCACAAGCAAATCGGGCCCTTCTGGTGCTGATTCCCATTTGGGTGGGTTTGTGTACATTCTAGGGCCCTGTGGGTCTCCCCAACAAACTCTCCTGTGAGGCTGGGAGTTTCTCCCATCACCTCAATCTCCACAGGTTTTTTCAGTCAGAGATTTTGAGGCCTTATTTCCCTGTTCTGGAACCCTGGGTTGTATGGTCTGTCTCACTCCCCAGTTGTCCCCCCTGTTTATCTGCATGCAAATGTGGGGCTGCCCATCTGCCAGCCACCACCTCACCTGCCTGATTTTCCAGCCACCTCCTAGGTGCATGTCCTCTCTCCCCTCACTGCCTGTCTCCATCCCTCCTACCGGTCTGGATGAATGTTTCTTGTTCAACTCCTTGGTTGTTGGACTTCCATACAGATTGATTTTCTGGAAGTTCTGGTTATTTTTGTTTTTAAATTTGTTGTTGTCCTTCTTTTGGTTGTGTGAGGAGGCAAAGTAGATCTACCCATGTCTCCATTTGGCCGGAAGTCCCCTTTCTCTGCATTTTCATCAGGCTGTAGGCGGTGGGTTACAATGGTTGTTTTCTGATTACTTTACCTGGGACAGCCTGTTTCCTGCATAGATTGGATGTGCTTGAGGTTAAGGGCAACTCTCCTAGCCAGGGGCATCTAAAAATATCTCATAATGTGATTAAGGTGCAAAAAAGAGGGCAAAGTTGGTTGCCGAGCCCCAGGCAAGGACCCCTGACTTCCTTCAAATGAACCTGGTAGCACTCAGTTCCAAAACCCCCCAGCGCACCTTTGCCCATTGCATTCAGCAACTATTAAAGATGACACCCAGGTCAGAACCTAAATATCAATAATTCCCCCAGGCTTCCCCATTTCCACAGCTTCTCAAATGCCCATGGATTTAGATGGAGTCGGAGGAGCTGCAGGGGAGGTGGGAGTGTTTGTGTTTCCTCTGTGATCTTTCTCAGTGAACCAGAGAATCTGCAGCTCCTCGAAGCTGGCACAGAGGTGACCTGTATTAAGGCCTCTCTACCCCCTGCGTGGCTTCCAATTGAGCCCCATGCAGTTATTAGAGGGATAATGGGATTCATTTCAGCAAGGACTGCCTGGCTGGGGCCGAGCTTATTTTAATTTTCAATGTTAATAAACTTGTGGCTATGGCTTTTTTCACACCGATGTGCTGCACACCTCATTTCGCCCGGCCGTTAGGCAATTACCAGCAGCGCCTCTGTTCCCAGCACCTCTTAAACATGCAGCAATTATGCTTATTTGGTGAATGATGATGAAACTTGGAGGAGGCAAACGCACTGGTGTAGAACTTTCTTCCTGACTTCCTCAGGTGTGTGCCAACCGCATCTCTTCAGTGAAAAAATGGGGCTACAGTTACAGCCTTCATCATAGCAGAAATGTAAGGACTGCCCCCTCCTGTGTCCCTGACATGGACCCACTGGCTGCCACCTGAACCAGCCCTGGCTGACCTAGACCTCAGACCCCCAGTGCCGGGCTGTTGAAACAGCCCATTATTCAGTTTGGAAAATGAGCACCTAATGTTCATTTATTTTGAAATGGGAAGTTTTCAATAGGTCTTAAGTGTGTATTAATGCATTGAGTGTAATGATCCCTTTATTTACAAAGTTGTTTAATTCCTCACTTTTGTGCTCCTTGTGGGTCTGAGTAGATTTCTCATTTGCCCAGTTACTCTGTGATTTTCACAGCAGCTTAAACAACCCTACTTCTCCCCCTTTGCAAGCCTTCGAATGATACCCAAGTAAAGCAATTGCCAGTTTGACTTCTGACTCCATTTGCAAAATCTTCCTGGGGTTGAAGAATGGTTTCACATGAGGGGACAGTGGGACAGTGTGTGGACTGGAACAGAGAAGACAGGACAGGACATAAGTCTGCACCCAGAGAGCAGTGCCCTCACCCTAGATCAAGAACACAGCCCCCCTGCTGCTCTGTGATGCTGTGGCCCCATTCAACAGTCTTCCTCTGCCTGACCCAGTTACTGCTCAGTGCCAGCCTGCTTGCCTGCAATGTTCCCGAGCCCCTGGTTCCTAATGGTCAAATTTCAGTCATCTTCAATGAGGGACAGGCAGTGTGTAAACTCCTGTCATGTCAGGGCTCCCTTTTAGTGGTGTTGACATCAACTTAGTGGGTTGAAATTTATTAACCTTTGTAAAGAGATGGAAAAGATAGAATAGAATAGAAAATATCAAAATGCATTGTACCTGGTGATAGTATTACAGTATTTCACTAAGGTTTGGTTTTGCTTTGTTCATTCAAAAAATAGTTATTGAAGAGCTATTCTGTAGTGGGCAGAGATCTAGGAGCTGGTTTCAGTGAGATGATTATATCTGTGTCCAGATCACAGCATAAACTGTATCTCTTACTATGGGTTGGTATAGAAAATTTTTGAAGAATCTCTGACAGAGTTCCCAGCATCCCCCAGGATTGAAGCATCCTCAACCTATTTCTGTCTCCAAGGTTCTCACTGGCCACCCTCAGCCTTGCTCGGTTCCCAAATGCAGTGCTCTTCATGGTCTAGTGCTTACCCGACAGGATTCAGTGTGTGCTTTTTAACCTTTTTAACTTTCAGTATCTGCCTTACCCTCTGGAGTCAGGAGCTAGAGCTAGGCATTTGGAAGCATAGGGCTCAGAGAGAGGAGGTGGTCAGTGACACAGGTGGCAGAGACCCAGGTAGCACATCCGCCAAATGATGCTGGGCTTGAACCCTTCAATCAGAAAGGTTCCCATTCAGGTGAGGCGTTTTCACAGGACACACGCAGTGTCCAGGGCCAGTGAGGTCCCTGGCAGGGTGAGCAGGCCAAAATTTCTCAAGGCAACGCTAATGAAGACTATTCTTATCTCTCACAAAACTTCCTCTGGCGTCTGTGGCATTTGCTACAACCACAAAATGGACAAACCATTAATTTAGAGAAACTTCTATTTTTATGATTGCAAAAATTCTGAATTGGTGGATGATTGCATGTGTGTACGTAACCTTATAGGAGGGCTTCTCCGTGCTGCTTGGCTGCATTTTTTGTGAAGGGTTCCAGAATCCCTTTGGGACTGCTGCCCTTTCAAATGTTAGGCTCACCATAGGGACTGAGTCAGTCATGATAACTGGAACTTGCATCTGAGCTAAAACAGGAGCAAGATAGGCATTTAGAAATGTGGGAGCCACCCTCACGTTCAGAAGGCCTTGCCTAGACTTTTGATGTTCTGGGCAAATGAGGCTACCTAAACACTGAAGGCAAATGGTTTTTATACAACCGTTTCCTATATGGGACAACGCTACTGATAGAGACTTATAAATTAAACAAATCATGTCATTATGAGTAGCACTATTATATCATACTGTTTTTTTGGTGTTAAAAACTTTATATAGATAAATGTCTACAATATTTTGTAACTTCAATTTTGTAATAGAGTGAGGTATCTGCAGCTTTGGTTAGGTCAGATTGAGAAGATTGATCCAGGACATGCCTGAATGTCAACTCCACGAGGACACAAAGTGGAAGCTGTTCTAGAAAAATCATTTCATGCCTCTCTCCTTTAGCTAAGGAAAGGTAAAAACAGAATCCATTCCTGTTTACAAAGCACTTTGGACACTCTCAGGGCCACATGGATGTTATAGATGATGGGCAATGTGTCCCCAGATGGTATCTTCACAAATAATATGACAATGACCCAGAAATAATGAAGCAGGGAGGAGGAGTCCCAGGCAAATACTGCCCAGTACTGCAGCTCTGGAAAGCTCAGGAATTCTTCCTTTTAGTTTGCTTCTTTTCTTATTAAAAAAAAAAGGGAATTTATCTTAATAGCAAAAGTCATATATTCAGAAAACTTAGGGGGGAAAAAGTCAAAGAAAAATAAGCACTGATAATCCCTTCTCTCTCTGTCCCACTTCCCAGCCGGGCAAGGTTGCCATTACGGTGTGTGTCCTCTTAGACTTTTTCTTCGCCTTGCAGAGATGTGTACAGTTCAAGGGGGATCATCCCTGTTTTTCTCCTGTGTTTCTTTCTGGAATAATTAAATGAGAAGTCCCATCTTAAAAGAAAAATTTGACCCAGTACTTCTGCCTTTCCGTGCTGTCTCACTTTCTCCCTTACACCCAGAGGCGGAGGAATTACTGGAGGGACGAGGGTGGAGGTCAGGAAACTTACTGAAGTGTGTCTCTCCTCTGGGCTCATCCTCGACACCTCTGCCGGCTGTCCGCCCAGGGCAGCACCACGACCTTTGGTGGGGACAGCATTTGGAAATGTGCGGGGAAGTGTTTGTTGTCACAATACTTGGGGGACATTGTGGTATCTAACGGGTGGGGGCCAGGAGTGTGAGCCACCCTGAAGTGTGTTGGGGGGTTCTGTCCGACAGGCCAACAGCCCAGGCCGAGAAGCACCACACGGGGCTGAGATGACCAGGGCTGGCCCCTCCCCCCAGTTCTGAGCGGGTCGGGATAATTCAGAGGAAAAGAGGAGGAAGCCCACTTTACCTTAGTTTCTAGCTACATTTTTCCAATTAGAATTTTCCTAATGAAGCTGGTATTTTGCTTTTCATCTGCCCAGCACTTTAGTCTATTTCTCAATTGGTTTCAAACTCTGAGGGGAAGAGAGGTGTGTGATTAATTACCAACCTCCACATGAGACTTTTAAAAAATATAGCACCATTTATTCTATACATGTTGCTTTGTATCTTGCCTTTTTTTCACATAGAAAGAGATCACAAACATTTTTCATGACAATAAATATTTTGTCTAAAGCTGACTTTTAATGGCTGTTTTATATTCCAACATACAGGTATGCTATACTCTATCTAATCAACTCCCTTTTTTTAGACATTTAGGCTGTTTCCAGTTTTATCTTGTATATAAATAGTGCTGCAATGAATGCCCTTGTACTCTGATACTGGCACACATTTCTGATACTTTGTGATAAATTCTTAGAATTGGAATTAAGGTATATGCATAATATTTAGACTTTTTGTTTTTAAAAACTGCTTTATTGAGATATAATGGGCATATAATATACTGCACTTATTTAAAGTGTACACAGTGACAATTTTGACACATAATGTACCTGTAGAACCATCATCCCAAAGGTTTTTTGTGTCTCTTGGTACTCCCTCTCTCCTTCCCTCCCTTCCCTGTCCCCAGGCAACAATTCATTGACTTTTATCACCTTAGATTAGTGGATTTTCTCAAGTTTTATATAAATGGAATTACACTATATGTACTCTTTTTGTCTGGCTTCTTTTGTTCAACATATTTTTTTTTGAGATTTATCTACATTGTTGAGTGTACCAATAATTCATTCTTTTTTGTTGCTGAGTGATATTCCATTGTGTGAATAGAGTACAATTTATCCATTCACCTGGTGATGGATATTTGGGTTGTTTGGGGACGGTTACAAATAAAGATGCTAGGAACATTTGTGTCCAAGCTTTTATGTAGACTTCATGTTTCAATACCTAGAAGAACATTGACTGGGTCATAAGGTAGGTATATGTTTAACTTCTTAAGAGACTGCTATACCACTTGATAAAGTGGCTATTCAGACTTTGATATTTAGTTTAAAATAATACAAGTGAATTTGAGTTAGTTTTAATTGTCCTCATATTAGGAGCATAAGATCATAGGACATTGGAGCTAGAAGAAACTCGATAACATAGTCCAGTTCTTTGCTTTACTAAAGAAGAAACAGGGATCCAAAAAGGTTCAGGGACTTTTCCAAGATCTTTTATCTCAGTAGGCTAGTCTCTTCACTCTTCTTTTTTTTTTTCCTATTTTCTTTTTTTTTTTATTTAAATGAATGTTCAAGTACAGTTTTCACCCCCCTACTCCCATTCAAGTTCTTCACTCTTCTAATAAGCCTTGCAATTTGGGAGAAATTCCACAAGTCATTTTGTGACTTCCCAGTATGATCTTGTGCTGTGGCTGCCAAGAGCAAAACGTCTTTTGAGGTTGGCCTTGCTCTGCACGTGTTACATGACTTTGGGACTGAAACATCTTTTGGAACTGGGGGAATTTTTTCAGGACAAGGAGTAAAGAGCATTAAAAGGGTAAGGAGAGTAATCTATAGGAAATCATATTTGATCACTCACAGTCTAATAGCACAAAATGAAAATGTGCTCTTATCATTAATACTTGGGACAGGGAAGAGATCCACCTAGTTTCTAAACTAATCGATGCACCTGAAGCCTTAGACCACAGAGCGGTCCATTAGAAATGAAGAAAACGACGTGCCAATTACCCAGCTCCTTTGGCTTACCTTTCCAGCTCCCACCTCTCATTATCATATTCATAAGCATTGTCCCTAATCAGTCTTCTGGAGTAAAGTTAACAAGCGTGTGCCTGTACTCTCTTAAAATTGTTTTGCTTAGCCTAAGAAGCTGTCATGGGGTGGAGAAGGCTGCCGCTGTAACCAGATTTCATCTCTGGGTGTCACTGCTCACGTCAAAGTAAAAATGCACTCAGACGTAAGAGTTGTCCTGCTTTCATCAAGAGCGCCAGCCTGCCTGAGCCTCGTTCCACTCGGTTAAGCTTGTTATTTAAATTGTTAAAATTGAGACATCGGCAGTAAATTTCAGGGAAGATATAACAATTATTAGATACAAGCTGGGCTCTTGTACTTGAGAATACACCATGCCCTCCATCCTCCAGCAGAATGAGGCACAAATAATTTACAATGGTTTCTTTAAGAAGTGTGGCCTGTTATACTTGGATGACATTAAATCACAGTCCGTCCCCACCTGGATCATATTTCCAACTTTCTGATGGATTTGGCTCCAGTCAGCAGAGTGGCAGAGCACTCGGGGGAACACCTTCAATGTCTGTAGCTCTTGAAGATTCCCAAAGCTGCCTTCTGGCCAGGAGCTTTGTGTTTAGGTGACTTTATACACCAGACAGGGGAGCCACAATCCTGAACAATTGCCCCATGAGGATGAGGGAAAGGAAAAGCTGAGATGCTCTTGGAGAGGCCTTGGGCCATTTAGCAATTCATTAAAATCCTATGGGAGCAACTGACCTTGAGGCAATTGTGCCCTGTGCCCTGATCTAACTGTACTGAGGCAAAGGGTCAAGGAAAGAGATAAGTATGAATGAAGCCTAAAATCTTCAGATGGACCATCAGAGGCCCACCGGCCCATCTTATTCCATTTCTCTCTCAGTGAAGAAACTCCAGTAAGAACACACTTATTCAGCAGTTGATTCCTTAGACTTTTGGGTCAATGGAAACCCAGCCCTGGCTGCTGTTGTTGTTTAATACAAATGACTCTCAGGTCAAATCTCCCCTAATCTGTACTTGTGACATTAATGACTTGGAACCACATCTTAGACTTGACATTCAGTTATGCTCAATTCTATCATACTGGTTTTAGTCCATTCCTGCTATGATGGACATATTTCAAATTCTGATTCTGCCTTTTAATGTAAGAGATCTATGTAATCTTTAAATTTCTATATCTTTGTCCAAATTATAGAAAAGTTCAGAATTTTAGAGCCAGGAGAAAGTTTAGACATCAGTAATCCAGTGGTCTCTCTTTAAAAACCAGTGCACCAAGAACTAAGTAAGAAGCTAAGTAACTGTCCCAAACTCATGCATTTAGGTAGTAACATTAAACCATGGATGCTCTTTGAGCACATGTACGCTGTCTAGTTATTTGAAAATTTGCTCCACTATAATGTAAGCACACATTTCTTCACTTGGTCCGTAGGCCACTGTAGGGGGCTTTGTACACATACCTTTTAAGAATCAGAACCTGCTCTTGACGTTCCCCTCTATGCATTCATTCACTCCTTATGCGTCACTTTACAGCCTCTTGTCTGAACTACCGCCCTTGGCTAATTGATTTGCCTCAGGTTGCGTGGTGACTGTCTTTTATGGCCATAACCCAAGATAAGTCATGCCTGTCCATGAGCTGCTCTAGGGCACCGTTGCAGGAGAATACTCAGAACCCCAATATGCACATATGCAGAAGCAACTTGAAAATACAGGGGTTTATTAGTTAGGATTTTCCAGAAAAACAACCAATGGTGTGTGTGTGTTTGTGTGTGTGTGTGTGTGTGTAATGAATTAACTCACCTGATTATGGAGGTTGTCAGGTCCAAAGTCTAGGCCACCCCTAGACAGGCTCACGACCCAGGAGAGCTGATGGTGCAGTTCCAGTATGGAGGCCAGCAGGCTGTCCTTGATTTAGATGTAAATCTCGTCCAAAGACATCTTCCAAGTAGATGAAAAAAGTAACACCTTGTGAAACAAAACTGTGGCCATTGAGGTGTGGGAGTCAGTGGATGAATTATTCTTCCCGACCTTCCCTGCCCTTCTTCCAGCAGATGCCTGGAAGGCAGCGTTTCGCGTGGCTGCCTTCAAGATCAGCTGCACCACCTAGCCGTCAGGGAAGCCCAGTTTGACATCTCACCTTCTGGATCTCCCTCGTCCCCAAATTACTCCCTTTTCCCTCACTTTTGCTTCTCTGGGATTGCACCCCCCCACCCCGCAAAATCTCAGCTCATAAGCTTTTGCCTCAGGCTACATTTTGAGGAACCTGGGCTACTGCACCTTTTTTATCAACTAGCAAACCCCTTCTCAAACCTGATTAAAGCCAGAAGCCCATTGCACAAATGTGCCCTTCCCCCCAACTTTGTATCTTGTGCACATTTCAAGAATCTCTTATGTCAAAGTTTCAGTTAATTCCCTTTGACCAGTTAAAGACCTGTTGTAGATTATGTACCAGGCTTCAATGTCAGGAAATATTATTACCATTTGTGCATAGAATCTGAAGTAACTTTGTCAGTTTATAGCCCAAATCAATCCCGTCTGTCTAGACAAAGCAATTTAACTTCTTGGTAATTTACCAATTACAGAGCACTTATTTATTGGAGATTTCATAAGCGCGGGACATGGTGAAGGGTATGAAGAATAAAAGATATGATTTCTGCACTCAAATTGTTTACAGTCTACTGAGCAGTTTTGCTTTCTGTCCTTTCATCATATTGGGAATATAGTTACCAAGCTAGACATGTGAAGTATTTATATAAAAGCCTTCTGACCAAGATGTTTCAAAATTCAAATGATTATGTTGGAGCCATTGAGAATCTCCGTGGCGATGAGCTAGCAGGTGCGAAGCAGGCTTGGAGACTAGAGGGGAGAAGAGGCAGTAGCTGGTACCAGTGAGAGACCACCAGTGGGTTTAAGTGGTCTCTTGCTCTAGTTGCTTATTGACATTTTGAGGAGATTTGAAGGGAGTAGACCCACAGATTAAACAAAACCAGCAAGTAATCCATAGCCAATGCTGGCTCTGAAACAAAATACCAACTCACTGTCTTTTTAGTGGTAGGTTTATAGTCTGAATTTAAATTTAAGTCAGTGTTATGATACAATCGATTCTCTGAAGCACAGGGAGATTTGCGGGATGGAGGAGAAATCTGGTGGCCGAAACCAGGCTGTGGGTCATTCCGATACCCACTTCCTCCTTGGCTGCTGTGGAACAACAGATAATCCAAGGTCACAGTGTAGCTGAGACTTGGTGAGAAGTCTTTGTCTTCCTACAACCCCACTTCAGTTTTAGATACATATGTTAACCATTTTGTACTTTTTTCTGTATTCTTGTATCTGTCCAAAAAAAAAAAAAAAAAGATGCAGATAGACTGTCTTGAAATAAGGGATTAGACAAAAACATTTATGAACAATGTATTTCTTGTATTATAGAGGCGTTACCTCAATGTAACCCTGAACTGTGAAAAATTACTCTAGGATCTTAGTATATTCAAAAGCATCCCCTTGTTCTATCATGCCTTTTGATCATTGGTCTTGACCCTTATTCAGGCAAAACTCCCACTGAGTTTCAATTGATCTGACTTCAAGTCAGCTCCAAATCGCCCACTTTCTACTCTACATTCTCATCATGTGATGCAATGTGTCGTCATGTGTCAATGATATGTATTGGCAGTCTCATACCAATGATTAATTACTGGGAAAGTGATTTTTTCATAATTACAGTCCAGTGCTTTTGGTGGCCTGACATCATAGGGATTCAGGCACACTGGCCCTGAGTGGCTCCAAGAAGTGACTTAATATTCCCATCCCACCCCAGAACGCACCCAAGTCTTTGAGAATCAGCGTAACCATTCCCATTTCTTGAGTGCCGGCTGGATGCCAGGCACCATGTAAAACATGCTGCAGTCGTTGCCTCATCTCCTGTAATCTAGACAACAGCCCCATGAGGCAGATGCTGTTGGGAGGTGTTGCATCCCATCTAGAGACCATTGGAGACCATTCCTGGCTCGGCAGCTTTGCGTGTTATGTTCTTTTTCTCCAGCCTGCTCCTTCTGCTCGTGATGTGACTGGGTCCTTTTCACACTTTATGTGTCAGCTGCATGTCACCACTTTGGGTAAGCCATTCCTGATCACTCCGTGTGAAGCAGGCCCCTTGTCTAACTGGGTAAGCATCAGATAGATACTCTATCAACTCTCTTTCCTTGACAGCTGTTGTCACAGTCTGTATTGACCTTGTTGGGAGAGCACTGTGTTTCTTTGCTGTCTCCACTGCAATGCAAATTCCACGAGGAGAGCAGCTTTGTTTGTCTGAATTATTTATCACTCAAGTTCTAGCACTGAGGACAAGGACTGCCACTTCACTGATGTTCAGCCAGTGTTTGTGGAGTGATCAGAGAGCCATGTTACCAGGAGCCGGACCTGGGGACTTCAGATCAGATGCCTGTGTCTGGTAGGTGTGGAGGCTGGGCGGGATCTCCTGGCAGAAGAGAACGCAGGTGTTAAAGAGGGCAGGTGTGGGGCTTGAGAATGAAAGCACTGGGAACTTTTTCTGTGCTTGCCTGCTGCCTTGTTCTCTTGTTTTAACTTTTGACTCACCCCATGCCTCTTAAGCATTTTCTTGCCTTAGAGCGGGAATACTTCCCCCTCTGCATTGGAGATGTTGAAACCGACTTTGGTTGTCTCATGACTAATGGGTGCTGGTATTTGCTCTGCAGGATAGCCGTGCACACTGGACAGTCCAGGAAATCCAAGGAGACAGCTAACCAATGGGACTTCAGCAGCTTGAAGGCTGGACCGAGGCTGGTGTGGACTTGACAGGGTTGTCCACTGACCATACACCTTGAAAGGTGACACGGCTCATTACCAGCCAGTTTTCTTGATGAGAAGTGACTTGACTATAGTGCACCGTTGTGAGCACACTGGTCCGGGATGATTTGCTGGCTGGCCTTAACTAAGTATAAGGTCAGATATTAGATAAAACGCCTTTTTACCCCCAGATGGAGGAGGGAGATTGAAAGGGTCACTTGTGTCTACAGGGTCTGCGTGCCCTGCACTTGTGCAGGCATAGGGCGGGGCGCCATCAGCACCAGGAGCTCAAGCACGCACATCGTGCGCTCCTGCCCTGGGTTCTGAACACGTCCTCCCAGCTTTTCAACGTGCCTGACATCCTTTCAAGTCAGCTGTTACCAAGGCGAATGCAAACAGAGCACGTTTCGGATGCGTTCCGTCAGTCAGCCCTCAATCTGTATGTTCTTCCAGACACTCTTTCTCCTGCCTGATTTATTTCATATTAAAAGGGCTGTCAATCTGCATCACAAGAACAGGTTGGGGAAAAGTGAGTGATGTTTGCCAAGTGAGTTTTTTGTCGGTGTTAAAAATAATGGTCTCCCTCTCCCTGGCCAGACTTCTGGCTCACCCCACATGGTTCTGTTAGTCCCCATTTGCCTTTCTCTGCAGGTATCCGCACATCAGAGGCACGGACCCCTGTACCAGATGCATTTACATGAGAAACGTGTTATACAAAGGCTGTGGCAGACCCTTTTGTATTATCCATCAAATGTATCTCTTTTTACCATCTTATGGCTTGGCAACAGGACCATTCTTCTTTCAAATAAAATAAATGTGCCTGTAATGTGGCAGAATATTCAGTGTTGAAGAGGCTTGGCCCTGGTCAGTGTGGGCTGCATTCTGTGGGTTTCACTACAACAGGATGCTAAGGGTGCAATCACAGTTCCCGGTGGGGTTGCGTTATGGTGCCAGCCGCATTCTTGTTTTATGTTAGGGTATTGATTATTGCATGTCCTGTCATTCAGGCCAGCTTCCCTTACTTGTCTCTGCTATTGTGGCTTATACATAGAATTACTCCACCATCCCATACTATTCATTTCTCACTTTTCTAGAAGGTGCCTGACTCTTGGAGAACTCATCAAAGCCATTCTTCCCTGCCATGTGAAAACTCCCAAATGACAAAGTAACTAGAAGTCAGATGGTGTTCATGTAGAGGGTCTAAGTTAGGGGCTCCATTTTGAGCACGAGTGGGAAATTCCTGGGGGAGTTTGTTGAAGAGCAAGCTCCTGTGCTCCAACTCCAGAAATGCAGGTTTGGAATGGGGCCCAGGAATCTGCATTTAAAATGCAGGGTGGGGTGAGAGTGGGATCAAGTGGGGGGTGATCATGTGTGGCAGGGAGCTGGCCGGAGGCCACTGGCCCGATCTGCCCTGGGCATCTGCTGGTGATGCAGCTGGCCCAGGCCCCGTCTCCCGCCCCAGGCTTCCTTCAGGCTCTACCTCTGCCAGCTCCGCTCTCCAGTATTTCACAGGAGAACATAGTTACTCAGGAGAGAGGCCCAAATCAGAAACAATATTAATGCTGTTCCCTCCTTTCCAAAAGAGTTAGGCATATAATAGAATCCTAAAGTGAAGGGACAGGAAGGAAGGGAGAGAAAGAAGATAAATATTCTAGAATAAAAATACACGCAAACTACTACTCAGTAACAAAGCTGAGGCCCAAGGAGAATGCTGCCTTCAAGAAATTAATAGGCCCACCTCCTTGAGGATTGGTACACTGAGAGAAACCCTTGGGGTGTCCAGGGAGGGTCAGATGAGAGAAGGTGCTGGCGTGTGCGGGAGCCGTGTGTAGGTTAGCAGCACGCTGACCCTGTTTTTGCTCCAGGTAACACCTGCTGAAAGGCAGCCCCTGAAAGGGATGGGGCAGATCTGTATGAACCCACTGGGATTTGGGGAGAAAACTCATGAAACAGCTACAGTTAAATAAATGTCATTAAAAACAGGGATAAATACTTAAACTCATCAATTCCTAATTCTTTTACTGTGTTTTATTACTATCTGTCCTCATGAGGTTATTTATTTACATTGTCTCTGTATGGATGACATGCTATACAAGAGTGGGCTATTCTATCTTATCCCAATTCTGCATTCAGTGAGATCATCTTGGTAGCTTGAAATGGGCCACGATGGGTATATTTACACCACAGCAATCAACAGATGCTGCAAACCAGCCCTTGATTCATTGTTTTGTCGCCTATCTAGACTTAAGAACACGATGGGGAAAACGTTAATAATGCAGATTAAACTTAAAAGTGTGTCATGTCTATAGTTGCTACGCTGTGACCAGCAGAAACATATGAGGAAATATTCTTCCAGTATTCGAGAACCATTATCTGATTCAGCAAAGAAGTCACTCATGTCACTGACGAGCGAATGTAGTTCTGACACATGTCTTCGTTTTTCACTTTTGTCTTACTCATTAATGTAAATGAAAATATCAACCACTATTCATGCTGGAACTATACTCATTCATCACTTGCAACCTGAGATGGGAATGGATATAGGAGTTCATAAAAAAATGGCAAAAGTCTTCTATGTGGAATTATAATAAAGATTTTTGCTTATTTTTATTTGTAAGGTATGTGCTACGCATCCTTCAGATCAGTAAAATTTATAATAAACCTATGTACCCACATCTGCAGGCAGCTTCTCCCTGTTCCCCCCTCAACACCATGAGCTTCTTGTCAAACATATGCCAGCGCATCCCTGGTTTAATCACATTTACAAATATAAACTAGTGGACTCTTCCTTGGGAACCTCAAGTAGGGAGCAAACTTTTTCAGAGGCAGTTCTTATCTCATCTGCTGGATTGTGTGCTTTTCGAGTAAAGAGATCCTGTCTGAGTCAATCCTTTATCTGCTATTTTGCCTGGAACTGAGCTTGTGTATTCAGTGAGGGCTCAGAAATGCTCAACAAATTGTATACAAGCATGCCAGCTAACGGTTTGTTGCAAAAAAACAAAAAAACCCAAAAACCAAAAAAAAACAAAACAAAACACTCAGGGCCAGGTTAAAACACAGGAAGACCAAAAAATGGAAAAAAGCAATGTAGACTCCATGGTCCATTCTAAGCTGGGACCAGCAGTTAGTATGACATGGCAGTTCCATGTGCAGGAAACTCTCAGTTTGCACCTGGGATGGTAGCTGAGCTTGGCTCTCCACCCCTCAGCCCTCCTCTCTGCCTATGGTGCAGTCTTTAAAAGCCGCCTTACTTCTGGTATCAGTTCCCATGTGTTGGGGCAAGATGAAGACTGCAGCTGGATGAGGAAAGAGAGGGAAGAAGGACTGAGAAGGGGAAGATGAGGTTATACTAGCTAAACCAGTTATACTGGTTATATTAGTACACTTGAGATTCTTGCCAGGTGCTAGGGACTGTGCTGCATATTCCACAAGTGGTTGTTCATTAAAATCCACAAACAGCCTTGTGAAGCCATGTAATCAATCCATTTGACATTGGAGAAAACTGAGGCTCAGAAATATTAAACCACTTAACCAGCTGGTAGCAGAGCTGGGAGGCCCACCCCACAGGCCCGGTTCAGGAGGCTGTGCTGGCTGCTGCCTCATGGACTGAATGAGGTTTGGCAATTACACAGGACTTCCCCTTCTCATGTCTCCTAGTATCCTGGCCATGGGTAATGTTTGGGATCATATTTTGGTGTGTTTTTGAGTCTGCCCCAAGAGCACATTTGAGCTGCTTTTCAACAGAAAAAAATATATATACGTATTTTGTAGTTTCATGGGTCTCTTCGTTGGGAACTTTTCTGAAATGAGAGGTTGCTACAAGGCTCTTCGACTCTGGAGACAACAGCTCCTGGGCTGGGAATTTCCCTGGCTTCTCTCGTGGAGGTCAAGTCCTTAAGCATGGGGATGGGGCAGGCGGGGGTGGGGGGAGAATGGGCTCATAAGGAAGCCTGTTGCGTGCCAAACTTGTCCTTACAGCACCCTAGAGAGGGACACTCCGGAACACTCCCCAAACTGCCTTGTTCCCTGCTGAACAGTTTTTACTTCCAAGAATTTCTAATTCACTTCTACCCTGGATTCCTCACCACGTCTGAGTACATTTCCCATATCGGTTGTTTATGCCTGGCCTTTCTCGAGGGTGCCTGTTAACAGAGAACTCACACAGCAGTGCCCTTGGGGATTTTGTGGATCTTGGGTTCTGGGAAGTTCTCACGCTTGTTTGCATAGAAGTGTCATGTCCTCAGAGGACTATGCAAGCCACTCAGCACCAAATTGTCCCTCATACCAGGCCTGACAGTGTCGGTATGTGTGTAGCCTGCCAAGTGGGTGGGTGGTCACTTCTCACCACACTGGTCTAATGGCAGTGTGCTTTCTAATTCCGCACTAATTTCTATGTTATTTGCTGCAATAATGTGTCACACAATGAACTCATCTGGTATTAATGTGAATGTCATGTGTTGCTCCAAAGGAATCCCACTCTCTTGTAGCATTCATTAATGCCCGCATATTGCAAAGTGTTACAGAAAATGCTTTATTGCCCACAAATTGCCAAAGCTGTTCCTCCTATGTGGAACATGTATGTTGTCTGTGCCACTTAATGAAATCCTTGTGAACTCAGGGGCCCTAGTAAGTATAAACTTCATATAAAGTCCCAGGTCATAAATCAAGCAACTATTACAAAAGACCTTACCATCTAAAGGTCAAATGTGCTT
>PVIA01000503.1:0-22500 GCA_004024845.1 Tonatia bakeri | reverse complement strand
TACAGGTTATCAGGTGCTTTTGTTGGACTTTTTCTTGGACCCTCCTAGGATTTATGGCCCCATTAGGAGAAATGCCAGTTGAAACAGGCCCATGACAATTAACTTCAGTCAACCACATTGAAGATGATGAGGGTCCTCCCCAGCTATTAGTACTGGAGTCTGGCGTGAACCATCTGCTCATCATGCCCCTGACCTGGAGGACACAAAACATACAGCAGAACACAAATTCCCAGTTCCCAGTGCCAGGGAGGACTCCAACTCCAGGGTGAAGAGCAAAGACCACCCCCTGCCCAACCCAGTGCCAGCCCCAATGAACAGAGGTCCAAATACTTCTGCCTAAAGCATCCTGAGCTGCTGAGGACAACACCACACAGTGCAGGGCTGGAAGGAACAATGCTTTGACTGAGAGAAGAGACAGAGCAAAATCAGCTGCAGGAGTGTGCCTCGGCCCCTCATGGCTAACCTGGCTTGCAGCTGCCCCGGCCACCAAATGGCCTACATATGCCCGTCTCCTGCTGTGGTGGAAGGACTCTGACCCCATTCCTGTGGAGCTGGAAATATTTACACCTGAGGGCCATTGATGTGCATGCTTAAGCAGAACAAAGAAACACTCATTGAGCCTGCAACAGGAAAAGATATTCCCACGCAAGTTGGTCAGGGCAGGCTGTGTGGGCTCTATTCATCAGTGAGAAAGTGTTCCAGGCCCAAGGCCCAGTCTGCAGTGGCCGAGCAGGGGTTAAAGAACTGCAGGGATGAGACCACCTTTCCTAGTACAAAGTGACGGTGGTCCTCCCCACCCCAAGCTGGACTCGTCTAAGAAGATTTGGAAGGAGAAGAGCTCCAGGCTCTGCTCTGTTTCCTGAGAACAAAGTGAATGAAGATGAAGTCATCAGTTGTGACCTTTGGTATCATCACGCACCTGCTGGTCTGCCTGTCGGCAGAAGAAAGTGCCCAAGGGGGAAATCCGTGGTTTGGGCTTCTCCGCTCCTCAGGTTTGTTCCTCAGGCTGGGCACCAGGAGTTCCAGCTCCATTTAACATTTCCCTGGGTGATTCAGCAAATGCTTGGCTAAGTATCATTCCAAGTATCGTTCCCCTGCAGTCGGGAGATCTGCCTGCTGGTGCTTAGAGTTGAATCTCTACCCAAGAATTGCATTTGGCTGAAGAATTATGACACCTCCACCATGGCCTGTTGCATCCAATGATTGGCCAAGTGTGTAGGGTACAAAGGCCTAGCCCTCTTGCTTTAGTTGGCCAGCTGTGAATGGCCATTCCAGCTCCTCTGGACTGGCCAAGGACTCTGTTGTGACCATAGCACAGCTCAACCTCTCCTACTGCTCAGTCCTGCTACCCTTTTGGGCCCACAGGGTGGTTCCCAGGTTCACTCACCAACGTTCTACACACAATCTCATCTCTGAGTCTGCTTCTCAGGAAACCTGATGTGTGACAACTCTCCCAAAGGGAGGGAGAAATTCTGGAATATCAGAGAGAGGAAATACAATGACAATCATCATCAGTGATATAGATTCAATATTTAGACTCTATACCAACTTCCCCTCCATCTTTCCTAGGTGGGTTGGGGAGGAATATAGTTACAGGTGGAATTATAGTAAAGTGTATGCTAATGAGGTATTGATCCATATTTCTTTTCCTAGAATACCATCATAATTTGGAAAAAACATATCTGCAGATCCTGAAGCCTTTAATTCATCTTGGGCAAATTGCTATACTTTGAGGAAATCTAAATACAAGCTTGTGGGAAGGCATGATGGCTGGTTTATGAATAGGTGACTAGCAGATCACTTAATGTATGTGATTTGAACTAAGTGGTATAATGTGCTTGCTTTGTGTCTAAAATTTCAACAGAGTTCTGATATTTGAGTTTTGAAAAATTAATAGTCTGTTATCAATATGCAAAAATAGATGAGTAAGATTAATTTATTGACTATTAGTTCTCAGCTAGCTGAGAGCAAGGCAAGTACCGAGAAGGGAGTGGGGAGCGAGGGCATGTGGGGCTGCAAGATGAGTTGGGAGGGAACGAGGCCCAGCTGTATTTACTTTCTAACTTTCCAGCTGAGTACTGTGGTGGTCCGAACTAAACCATGTTTTCCACATGGGAAACCAAAGAGGACTGGAAGGTAGACAGATAGAAAAATAGTATTTACTATTTTCATTATTAAAAATTTATTGTCACTGTTACCCTTTATTTTTGGCAAATGTTTCTGGTCTTCTGTCTATGGGAAGTGATATAAAGTGTTCTTTTAAAGTGTATTTGTTTGAATTCAAAATGAATCTATTTAAATAAAATATTTCCTAGTACAAGTGGCCTATAGATACTGTTAAAACATTATTACAACTGTGGTATGTGAGTCATGCCATCAGTTTAGATGTAAAACCAGTTGGTCTGAGGCGCTAAAAAGAATTAGAGGAAAGAAGTTATTATTGGAAGAACTTAGCAAATATTAAATAAAATGCCAATGACACCATGTAGCATTCATGTCAAATTGTTAAAACTGCTTAAATTTTTGTTGTTGATTTTGATATGTTCCTAAATAAACTAGTTCCCCCTCCCCTCCCATTACATATTGTGCAAAGTTATTTTAGGGCAAAAGTTCTTTTAGTTTCTAGCACGGGTGCACAGTCTGTGAGATTTTGTTACTTATCACACGCATATTATCATTGCCCATTAATTACATACCCATCATGTATCAGGTATCGTTAAAGTTCGTTAATTAAACATAAAAGCTTAAAGGAATTAAATTAAATTAAAAGAAAGTTTAATGGGAATCTGGAAAAAAATCTCCCAGTATGGAATGTTTCCAGACTAACTATAGAAATTTGAGACAACTAGTGGTTTTCAAACCTTTCCAGCCACAGAATATTCTGGCCAGATAAATCTTATTGGGAGATAAATCTTACCAAGGAGCCCGTGGTAACACGAAGAAGCCTGCAGACTTGCCTGGTGGGTGGGGGTGCTGGGGAAGTGAGAGTCCTGACGTGATGCGTGGCCAAACTGTCCCCTCCCTTCTCTGCAGTGTGTTCCCACCCCACCCACCCTACTTACCCCTGAGGTTCATAAAATGCAGCACTCTATTTGAAAAACTTTGACCTGGAATGATTTTTTTTTCTCATTCTGTCTACACCTGTCATTTTGTGTCTGTGGCATAGTCAATGGGCTTTTATTTTATTATGGTATGACACAGTGATCATATATTTTCTTTGAGGATACTACAGACATGTCTTGTCCAAGAGCCAAAAAAAAAAAAAAAAAAATCGGGATTTAGGGGAAAAAAAGCTTCTGGCTTGTTTATTGCTGCCTTGCTCCGGTATCTAGAGGATGCCTGGTACAAGTCATCTGAACAAATGAAAGAATGAATAGCAGAGGAAAGTTAGGCTACGATGCATTTTGAGGAATGGAGTTCTTGGGTCAAAGGGTATGCACATTTTCAAATATTTAATGAGTGAGTTATAAAGAGCAGCTGGGATGGTGGAAAAAGGCGTGATCCGAGTGCACTGAGCCCTCGGATGGTGATGGCAGGGAGGAGGTAGTGATTATGAAATAGGAAAGGAAATGTGAATTCTTGACACTTGGAAAAGAAACAATATTGGTGGGGTTTGGGAACCTGAAAGACTTGGGACAAAATGATTTTTCTTTTCATCATAAAGACACTGTGTGAAGCATTGGAAATATCACAATAAATCGCTCATAAAGCTAGACAGAAGTTCAGCTCATGGGATAAGCTGAGGGTTGCCTTAAAACACATAATTCAAGAGCCTGAGTAGCTGCTTTAGATGTCCGGTGTCGGGGGATGAAAGCAGAAATACATACACCCTCAGGAGGTGCCCTGCTGAGTCCCCAAATCTGAGCCAGTGGCTGTCTCAGTCACTTGGCGGACAGTTTTCACATCACACCTGTATAAGCTCTCCCACGCCCCCCTGCTGCTCTGCCCTTTTCCTCCCAGCATGCTTTCCAAGACAGCCCAGCCCTGAGAAAGCTTATCCAGTCCCTGAAGTGTCCCTGACCCTCACAGCCCGTGACATTTATTTGACGCCCTTCTTGCCTGTGTGCCTCACTGGATATGAGCATGGGTTGTCTTCTGTTATATGACCCAGAGCACCTTTTTCCAGAGCTCTCGCGGGACTGATGCTAAGGCCTTGCTGGTTGATTGAGAGACATGGATAAACTGAACAGCTTCTTGGAATGCTCTGCTTCCAGTTCACTCCTGATCCATACCATCATTTGGGTTATCCAGCCCATGAAGGCCCACAAACCGGAGCATGAGCTGTGTTTCCCAGAAGACTGAAGGGGAACTTGATTTACTGGTCTTGGAGCCTCAAGGTAGGATAAGCCCAGGACGAGCTACATCTCCTTGTAAAGCATTCCCACCCAAAGGTGTCACATGGTACATGCAGAAGAAACGTTTAAAAGCTCTGTTAGCATAATCCCAGGTGGATATTCCCAGCTAAGCTGTCCTGATGGGACACACTCACTCATACAGTGAAATGCTGCATACTGCAGGACTTAATGACTTGGCTTCCAGGCAGCTGTGAGTGCCATTCTGGGTAGAAAAGAACCAGTAAAGGAAAGGGCAGTGTGTTGTTGATGGCATTCTTCTCCAACTGGGAAACATCACTTGAAATTTTACTTCTGTGTGGACTACCTCTTCCAATGGATTCTCCTGAAAGATGGGTCCAAAACACAGAGAGGGGAGAAGGGACGACCTTGGTGGACAGCACAGGAAGGAAATAGGTTGCTCAACTGGAATCGGGTGTGACAGTCTCGTCTGGGCCTCTAGAACCCAGATCCAGCTCCAAGAAGCCATTGCCAGGGATCAGGGTATGAAAATTCAGCTCACTTTCCGCCCTTCCTTCCCTCAGGTGCTCTGATTCTCGTACTGGCCCCCAAAGCATGACAGGACAGAAAAGCAATCTAGACGTAGTTGAGAGTTCAGTCTTTGAAGATGTGAGGAGGGGTCCAGATTTCACTTCCTTTTACACCAGGCGATGGGCTGTAGAATAATTTGCTTAACATCTTTTGGCCTCAATTTCTTCATCTGAAAAGTGAGGTTGATACTTACCTCGAAAAGTTCTTCAGAAAATTAAAAGACATACTATTTGTGAAGTTTTTAGCACAGTGACTGACATGCAGGAAGTGTTCACTGAGTGTACCAATTTAGCAAATATTTATTAAGCACCTATTATGTACCAGACATTGTTCTAGGCACTTGGGTCACATCAGTGAATGAATGGTAGCTTGTATTATGGAATCCTGGTGGGGTGGGCAGAGTGTGGGGTTAGGGAGAAGCCTGGCTGAGATTATGGCATGATAATCCCAATATACTCCTTCTACAGAGACACCAGAGTGAGCAGTGGTGGGAACGGGGGTGGACAAGGGAGAGGGTCCACATTGTTGTCCACACCCTGAGAAACCCCAAGACCCTACCCCTTGGTAGCTGGCACTCTGGACTGAAAAACTCCCACGGTTGAGTTGAGTGCCTGGGTCTCCTCTCCTCTCACGGGTGGGGTGCATCTCCCATCCCTGCCTCCAACTCAGGCCAGCTCCAGCTGCCCTCTCCCTGGAACCTGCTCTGTGTCCCTTCTTCCCCTTGTTCTAGGTCTCAGCTGTATTGCTAGAACAAGGGGTTTAGTTAGGATGGAATCATACTCATACTTTACTTGGAAGTAGCTTCCAGATCTTTCCCTTTCATCCTCTCTTTCTCTCCACTTGTCTTCCACACCTGGCTGGTTTGCTACAGTGCCAGTCCCTGCTCCCAGATTTAAGATTTTAACACCAAAGAGAATTAAAGACAGAGGTGATCATGTGGAAATTTGGGCGGCAGATTTATTACCGTGGGCTGTTCCTTGAACCACAACCACAGAAAGGCGGAGAAAAAGAACTATGTTTGAGCCACAGATCTGCCACATCCCAGTGGGAGTTGTTTTGCTGGTTGGAAATTAAGAGATGTAGCTTCCATGTCAATCACAGACGGGAAACCAGCCAACCCAGTGTTGCTCTCAGTTCCTATCTGTTCTGGCTCTCAGTTCCTATCTGTTCTGGGACATCTGTTACTGTTCCCAGACAGAGGTAGGAATGTCCCCTCTGAACGCAGGAGAGCTTGTGTGAGCAGAGCTCTGGGAGAAATGCATGTGAGGGGTTTCCTGACAGCTCTTGACACTGGGGCTCAGTTTTCAAAGTTGTCTGCTGTCTAACCTCCCACAGGCCTCACCGAGACAGTCATTTGGAGCGATCCACTCTCAAAATCACAACACCTGGGGCTCCCGGGAGCCTGGGAGCCTCTGATTGGTAGGAAGAGAATCTGCGTTTTGAGCAACTAAACAAAGGAGGGGCTGAGGTCCTGAGTCAGGGGTGTTCCTTGGGCACATCATGGCATTAGGCGTAGCTTTGGGGCACTTTGACATGCCCAAACCCAAGGCAGCAACAGCAGGAAAAAACACCTTCCTCAGCCAGGTTGTCCCAGTTCACTGCCAATGGGCATTCTAGATTTCTGCAGGATGAGTGGTGTCCCTTGGCCAGGACATCTTCCCAAACCCACCTGTTATTTGGGGGGCCCAGGTCTCATCCCTCCTGCATTCCAGCCTCTTTTTCTAGGACATAGTCACTGACAAAGGGAGTAGCTAACCAAGAAAGAGGGGAAGTCAGAGTCCCCTGCTCCAACTTGGGTTAATTACTGCCCCTCAGCTCTGGTTTCTAGTGGCAGAAATGACTCCAAGAGCATCAGTGACCCCCA
Organism: Tonatia bakeri; assembly: GCA_004024845.1. NCBI lineage: Eukaryota > Metazoa > Chordata > Mammalia > Chiroptera > Phyllostomidae > Tonatia > Tonatia bakeri. The sequence continues at coordinate 15,753 of PVIA01000503.1, read as the reverse complement.
TGGTCTGCATACACAGTGGACCTGCCCAGACGTGCCCTTCCCCTGCTCTGCCCACCAAAGCCAAAGGTGCTGCGCTCGGAGGCTGAGCCAGCCACGCCTGCCACAAAGCTGAGCGCTCTGCAGGGAGAGAGAAGCAGAGCACTTTATCTCTCGGAGTGGAAACACAAACTTCAGAATAAGAACTCTGGGGCTGGATTACCCTTGAGACGTAATGACCAGAACTAAGAACCAGAGCGTCTATCAAGGGCTTTTGTCACCTTGCCTGACAGGTGGATGCCTCTGCATTCAAGGCGGCCGCCGAAGTGGGACTGATGGCTGCTTTTCACTCCTGTCACAGTGGGAGCTGGTGGCCCGCTCACCCGCTCCACTTGGCTGCCTCTCGCCTGCCTCCCTACTCAAACACTGTCTTGACTTGGCAGAACTACAAGGCAGAATAAAAACATACCCTTCTACCCAAATTCCTGTCTCCTCTCATTTACCCGGCAGATTAAATGATTTCTTCCCTTGTCTTGTATGGCTAGGATTCTCCCTGCATGTTTCCACTCCCTCTACACGAGCTATAAGAAACAAAAGAGTACAGAGTAACTAAGATGTCACAGTGTTTTTCATAATACGTTATTATCCCCATTTTACAGGTAAGGAGAGTTACTGCTATAACATTTGTCCATCATCTGTCCATCCGTCCATCTGTTTACCTTTAAGATGGGCACTGAGTATCTATTATGAGCCAAGCAAAGTGCTACTTTAAATTCTGCATTCAGTGCTCCTTGTAGTTCACTATAGATATCTCAGGAATGTGCCCCTTAATTATGAGGGAGCTTGACTCATTCAACAAATATTTTTGCAAACCCTTCTAATGTCCTGGCACATTCTAAATGCATACAGCAAAACCAAAAACCAGAACCACCCCCCCTCCAGACAAAAATCCACACCATCACAGAGCTTACATTCCAATGGGGATGGGGTTGACAGACAATAAAAAGAATACCATATAATATGTAACAAGTTAGTGGCATGTGCTGTGGAGAAGACCAAAGCAGAGAAGGTGGAACGGTGCCTAGCAAATGTTAGGTAAACAAATAATTTCCATGAAATTAATGACACACTAATAGAGACAACACATTTTGGTTCAGTCAACTATTCCTTAGCAGTTTCTTCCCCTAAAGTGTTTTGCGAGCTGGCAACATCTCCTGTTTCTCTTCCAGGAGCTGGCTGTGTCCCATGGTGTGCCCACTGTGGTGAGATCTCCCCATGAACGAAAAATGAGACTTCTGCTTGGTTCCCGATCCACCGTAGAGGCGCTAAGACAGAAATAACTTCAGTGAATTTCTCCAGCTACATTTAGTTAAGTTATGCCTTTTATTCTTTTTTTTTTTAAGATGTACCATAAAACCTTATTGATTTAGCTCAGCAGTTTGACATTTATGACGCTTTCCATAGACTTTGGCTTGAGATTGCCTTGAGGAGAGGTAGATATAAGCAAATTAAGAATAAAAATAAGATTGCAAAATGTTGCCCTACTGAAGGGAATAAGTTGCTTTTTTACTCTTTTGAATAACTTGTCTTAAACACATCAGAAGGGCTGAATCACACTTGACTGATATGCTCATCGTAAGTGGTTCTTTCCTATCCCTAAAAGCAGGAGCCAACTGCATACTGCATACTTGCTCGGCTTATACTCCCAATACTGTGTTTCAAACCCTTTTGGGTTTGAGAGTAATAAAATGGCTTTTATTAAGCAAATATTCTAGAATTCACACTTCACTAAATTGAGACCTACCTTTGACCCAGTTTTAGCTAGATTTTAATGTATGCCACACATCTGAACCCGAGCTTTTCCTATAGCCTATTTCAAAAGACATATTTGTTCAGCCTTATCAGCAGGGTACTCAGTCATGCTTCCCTTGTATCGGGCGCCTCCAGGGCAGGAGATCACACAAATGTGCTTGGATTTTAATAGCTAGAAATATGCCTATGTAAGGTTGACTGTACCTACCCGATACCGGATACCTGAAGGGAGTGTGAAAAATTAAGGTGATCATTGGTGCTCCCAAATAGCTGGATAGTGGAATCATATTTGCAAAACATAGACTATGCTGTCCATCAGATTTGGGAGGCTTTCAGAGACTGACAGTGGTTGGGGGTGGGTGGTGGTATTGTCTGACTGGGTGGGCATGTGGGTGGGTGATGCAGCTGGTCCAGAGGTGTTAGGTCAGTGACTTCATACACATATATAGGGTTGCCTAATTTTATTTCTGAATTACTACCTCCATGGTCCAGATTACTAGTTTATCTTTTTATCATTTTCAGAAAGTACAGAAATATATCAAGAAAAAAATCACCCTAAATCCTGCTAATCAAAGGTGGCTACTGTTATGATTTTGGTATATGAGGATTTCTGGTAAGTCTGTTTCAAAATTTTTTTCCCTTTAATACAAACACATTTTAAAAAACAAAGATTGGGATTATATGGTTTATACCATTTTATATGTTGCTTTTTTCACATACTACAATCAGGTCATTTTTTCATGTTATAAGTACTGAAAACTTAAATATTTAACAGTTATATTATAATGTATTTAATTTTTATTATTGTTAAACATTTAGGTTGTTTTCATTTTTTCTTGCTTATATCTGGTAAACATTCTTGGACATAAGGACATGTTATCAACTCTGACAAATTACTCCAGGTATTTATTCTTGCTTACTTTCCTTGCCTTCAGAAAGGCTTATGGAGACATAAAATGTGTCCAGGATCCAGAGAGGCTGAATGGCTTATTTGTGGCAAGAATGTTCTGGAGTTACATTGATCCAATCACATTCCACCAATCAGTTACTTTGTTTGCTTATTAAATAAGAATTTTGTAAGGTCACACTATATGCTAGGGACTATGGGGAAGTGCGAAGAGACTTTGAGGACTGTACCATCTTGTTGGAGAGACAAGCTTAGTCAATGTTTAAGAAGCCCTTGGTTGCATCTCCTGATAACTGCTAATAGTTATAGGGATCTTCCTGTATGTTGTTCTAGGTGCTGTATGTATATGTGCTCGGTTCTCATGACAGTTATTATTATTTATTACTTGAACCCCATATTCCAGTGAACAATCAAGGCACAGAGAGGTTAAGTAATTTGTTCAAAATCACACAGTTAATAATAAGTGGTAGAACTGTGATTTGAATCCAGGTAGTTAAACTCCAGAGTCCATACTCTTTACAACCCACACATACCTTGAATATACCAATACTTTATACAGAAAAAGTATTATAGAAGGGTTATATGTACATAAGCATTTTCTAGAGGTGATTTTTTCCTTTTGCATTGGTTTTGTAAACTTCTTATAATAAAGCAGCTTAGGGTTTTATAGTCAAGGCAATTCTGGTACACGGTGCTTAGACTATTCATGAGAATTACTAACCCAAGAGAAGCAAATGGTTTCATCTGATTTGGGTAAGTGAATTATTTGAACATACAATAGAAAAGCCTTCATTCCACCTGTCTTGTCCCAAGAAACTTCTGGGGAGAAGTTCTGGAAAAATAGTATTTTGTAATAAACTCAATAGGGTATTTGATTTGTAATAAGGAACTAATTTAAAAATTACCTTGTTCCTATTTCTAGTTTAAATTTTAACAAGTTATTCAAATGGGTAAAGGAACGATGACTAAGCTCTACTTTCAGCTACAAGGCTTTCAGGTGAAACAGCGCCAGGCTCAGAGGTGTGCCGGTGCCAGCTCCTTCTGGCTCGTATCTCTTTCCAACTTCGTGCTCAGGGACATGGTGTTGGTAGCTTGAAATGAGCCATGGTGGGAATATTTACACTGCAGAACTCAGCAGATGCTACCATCCGGGGCCTTTTTGTTTTCTTGGAGAGCTGGTTGTTAAACACTTACCAGCACACACTATACTATCCAGGTGTGTCAGAAAATTCACCAGGGGATGGTGTGACTTCAGGGGAGGAAAGAGGGAAGTGTAATGAGAATATCAGTTCAAACCCTTCTTCCTCCTCGGTCTTGAATCTCTATGTCTCTTGCTTTCTTTTATTAGGCTACTTCTGAGTCTGGGGAGACTTTGTTAGGGTAGTTGAGATATTAAGGTTGTTGGAGGGTGATGCAGTTGAAGAGTGAAGGCGTTTGGGGCAGGACAAAAGAATGATAAACAGCTCAGGGGCCCATTGATTTCAGCTGAGCCCAACTCTCCTTTCCAGTCCTACAGCGTTAATGGCACCCATAGTTCAAGCAGGAGTGTTGGTGGGCACCCACCTGGGAAGCCCTGGGGGAGGGTCTTGTCACCTGTGTGCACGGACAAGGAAAAAGACAGGTTCCAGCTGGAAGAGAATCTCACACACCGTCTCGTCTGATCTCCTCGTTTCCCAGGCGAGGAAAACGGGCCCCTAAGACTGTGAAGGGAGTTTCTCAAGGTCACGGGGCTGGCTCATTGTAAGAATCCGGGTCAGACTGTCTGGTATGACGGTCAGCGCTCCACTTTCTTGCTAGTTGACATTGGACAGGTTACTCAGCCTCTGTGTGTTTTCTCAGCTATAAAATGAGGATGTTGTGAGGATTAAATAATACATGTGGAGAGCTTACATGTAGTAAGATCTCAATAAATATTAATAACACAGAGCCTTTGTGATAATGCTGGTCTCCTTTATAGCCAGAGAGAGAGTTCAGAAAAGAAAGATATATTAATATATTAAAAGCCAGCATGCCACTAATTAATAATATATTAATTCAATCTATTATTATATTGAAAACCAGCATACACATTAGTAAAACATTAACATTTTGAAATCTCCAGTGTAAGAATTTGCCCCCAAACTAGACTGCCAGACTGTGCAGGTAGGTGGTTTAGTCCATGATTCACAGCAATGTTAGGAGTTCTATTTTTTTTTTAACTACAAAGGATTTCTAGCTGAGTGAGGGGGCCAACTAATCTCCAGACATTCTTAAACTTGTGCACATCCCTCAGGCCTTTCCTTGGAGAATGTTTCACAAAAACTCTTCCCTCACAAATTAGGGGATAGGGCACATGCGTCTCTATGTTCACAGTGACTGTCTGGATCCGTGTCTTCCGTCAGGGCTCTGCCACCAGCAGTAAAGGTCAGAAGGAAGAGGTGCTGGCCTGGGCATCCCTGGTTCGTCCCACATCACGGACAGAGGTGCTCAGTGCCTGTAGCCAGGCCAGGGTCTGGTCTCATCCTTCCTCCCTTAGGCTTCTCCGTCCACAAGCACAGATAATGCTTGTAAGTTGTCAGCTGGGAGGATCTGTGGTGTCCAGGTCACGGGTCTGAATCTGGAGCCCGACTCGCTGGGTTCCTTTCCCCGCTCTACCACCTTCTCTCTCTCTCTCCATTGACAAAACACTTAACTTCCCTGAGCCTCCATTTCTCATCTGCAAAGTGGGGATGAGAAAGTCCCTGCTTCACAGGATTGTTGAATCAACTCAAGTGATACATGAGGAAAGCATCTAGAACAACACCTGGCACATGGTAAGCACTGGGTTTCGTTTTTTGTTTTCATGTCATTTCTTAGATTTTTATTGTGGCAAAATAGACCCAAAATAAAATCCACCATTTTAAACATTTAAAAATAGAGCCATACGCCACCTAACGACAGGGATACATCTGAGAAATGCACTGCCAGGCTCTTCCGTCATTTTGTGAACATCGCAGCGTGCACTTACACAGACCTAGATGGTATATAGCCTACTGCACACCTCGGCTACAAGCCTGCATGTTATGGTACAAAACAACCCAAGCATGAGAGAAAACAGGGCAATCAAGAGACGCGGTAAACATGAGATGTATGAGGTTGCTGCCGGTGTAACACGGCATACTGTTTCACAATAAACATTTTTTTTATAGGCAGAAAGAGTGCACTCTAGAATAACAATAAAAGTATAGTGTAGCACACACATAAACCAGTAGCATAGTGGTTTATTATCACCGTCAAGCAGTGTGTACTGTGCATAATGGTGTGTGCTACACTTCTCTACGACTGGCAGTGCAGGAGTGTGTTTTCAGCGCATCACCACAGATCCCCGAGTAACATCTTGCGTTGTAACTTGTGAGACCACCATTGCATGTGCAGTCCATCATGGGTCGGAAGGCCGGAATGCAGTGCACGGCTGTATGTAATTTGGTAGTACTGAAAACATTCATGCTGTTACTCAACCATCACCCCATCCATTTCCAAAACTTTTTATCACCCTCAACTGAATCTCCGTATCCACTAAACTATAACTCTCCATCTCTGTGTCCCTGCTATCACTGATAAATTCTATTTTATTTTCTGCCTCTATTAATTATTCTAGACACCACGTATAAATGCAATGGTACAGTATTTGTCCTTTTGGCTCTGGCTTATTTCACTTAGCATAATGTCTTTGAGATTCATCCATATTGTAGCGTGTGTCAGAATTTCATTCCTCTTTAAAGTAGAATAATATTGCAGTGTATTTACATACCGTATTTTGTTTATCCATTCATCTGTCAAAGGACATTTGGGTTGTTTTCACCTTTTGGCTATTGTGAATACTGCTGGTATAAACATCAGTGTACAAATACCTGTTTGCGGTCCTGCTCTCTATTCTTTAGGGTATAAGCCTAGAAGTGGAGTTACTGGATCATATGGTAATTATATGTTGAATTTTTTGAGGAACCATGATATTGTTTTTCTCAGCAGTTATACTATTTTACATTCTCACCACCAGTGCACAAGAGTTTCAATTTCTCCACATCCTCACCAATGCTTGGTATTTTCTTTCCTTTTTAAAAAATAATAGCCCTTCTACTGAGTGTGAAGTGGTATCTCATTGAAGTTTTGAATTACATTTCTCTAATGATTAGTGCTGTCGAGCATGTTTTCATGTGCTTATTGGTCATTTTCATTTTTGGAGAAATGTCTATCCAAGTCCTTTGCTCATTTTTAAATTGGGTTGTTGTTGTTGGGGCACAGAAATCCCTTAAATACTCTGCATACTAATCCCTTGTTAGATAAATGGTGGCAAACATTTTCTCCCACTAAGATAATAGGTGGATTTCCAAGGAAATAAATTTGAAGTCCACATACAGGAGATTTCGCAATTGTATCTGCTAATAATGGTATGAATTGTCTTGAAAAGTAGTGAGTGCCCCCTACTGGAAATATTCACAAGTATGCCTTCCAGGTCCATTTCTCAAAGACTCCTGCTGTGGCAGACCGAAGCACTCTGGCTCTGAAAACCTTCTGACTCTCAAGTTCTGCGATTCTAGATGCAACATAAAGATGATTGCTTTACAGAATTTGTCCTTTAAGAACTTGGGATTGTGTCACCAACCAATATGTCTCCTGGCGAACCATGACTTGCAGAAATGTCTTTGAGAATCAGAGTGGGCGGGCATCTCTGGAATGAAAATGGGATCCACATATCTGGGAAAGCCTCAGGAGATGGTGACAAGGACACTGAGACTGAGTCAGGGCACAGAGTTCCTGAGGCAGGGAGATGGTTGCTCCTTGGCTATGGTCTTGTAAATGGGCAGAGTGGAACATCATGGGAACCTGCCTGTAGGCCGTTGGAAGACCAATCTGGCTCTAGGCTGGCCTGGCATTAGTTCGCACTGGGACTCTACGTTATTGAGCAGCAGGCAAAAACAACTGAGGTGAGAGGTAGGCACAGCACTGTGGAAGGACTCTAATTTTGCAAGGGCTAGAGAGTAAGAGGAGGGCTGCTTTCAAAGGTTCTTAATAATTACCAACTTCATCTAAAGATCAGAGAGAGAGCAAAGTCAGAAATAGGCTTGGATGCTGAAGCACTGACCTGGTGGTGACCTGGAATTCTTCCCATCCCCAGCCTTTCAGTGAGCACAGGGTTGGTTTCTCCACTGGAATAGTTTGAGTTCCTTCTACTTGCAGCTAAATGGCTGCACCTATGGAGAGGAGAGAAAGTTCGAGACATAAGGGAGTTACATGCTCACAGCTTAGAAATTAATTTTGTAGGTCACTGTGTTGATGGAGCCTCAGTTGAGAACACGTTCCCTCTACTAGCTGATCTAAGCCAGGTTCTGTGGACTCCAGGTACCTGCTGATTGTTGAAGAAGCCTTTAAGATTAGAAAGTTAAGCTACTGAGTATAAGAAAGTTATTGCTAGGATTTATTTTATTTTTTTTATTTGGCTAGAGGTCCTTGGTGCCCTTTTTTCTCTCAATCAACTTTTTTTGGGGTGTACTTTATATAGAACAAAACACACACACACACCCCTCCGCCACTCAATCAAGATATTGTACATTTCTACCCCTGAAAAAAGTTGCACTGTGCCTTTTTGAAGTCAGTTCCCTCCTTAATCCCTCATGTCTCCAGGAAACCACAGTTCTGCTTTTTGTTAGTATAGATTGAATTGCTTGTTTTAGAATTTCCAATAGATGGAATTATATAGTATGTATTCTTGTGTGTAAACTCTATCACTCAGCATAATGGTTTTGAAATGCATCATGTTGTATGTGTCAGTGGTTTTAATCTTTTTATTGCTGAGTAGACTTCCATTGCATGAATATGTCAACATTTTTTAGCTATTTACTAGTTGATGGACATTTGGGTTGTTTCCAGTTTGGGAATATTATGAATAAGGTATGCTCAACATTTGTATACAAGTCTTTTTTTGTGGGCATATGTTTTTATTTATCATGAGTAAAGACCTAAGAGTAGAAGAGTTAGGTCATATAATAAGTGTGTGTTTAACTTTACAAAGGATTGTCAAGCTGCTTTCTGAAGTGGTTGTATATTCCACTAGCAGTATACAAGAATCCTAGTCCCTCCACATCCTTGACAACACTTGATGTTGTCAGCCTTTAATTTTAGCCATTTTAGTGGATGCATTGAATCTGTGAAAGTCATTGTTAGATTTTGTTATGGTTTTGCTGTTCTGATGGTAAAAAGTTCTTGGAAACTTTTTCATTAAACCTTTTATTTTGAGACAATTGTACATTCACAATACAATTGTAGATTCACAGTAATACGAGAGGTTCTACGGATCTACTTTAGTCATATTCTCCCAGTGGTAACATCCAGAAAAACTGTAGCACAACATCACAACCTATTGGACCCTTTAAAAATACACACTTCCTAGAGTTAGGTAAATAAAGAGAAACCATCTTATCCTGCCCTATTGTCATCGACATGACAGGCAGAATATGAAGCATCAGAAGCTGCCCTAACTGTAATGCTGATGAATGCTCTGAGCATCACATTTCATGGGCTGAAATAATCTCTGATGTGTTAATGCCAGCAGAACTAACTCCTAGCTTCCAATCTGAAAATGCAATATATGAAATTCCAAATTAGGTACCCTATGACAGGGGCATCACACTCATTTTCACTGGGGGCCACACCAGCCTCATGGTTGCCTTTAAAGGGCCGAGATAATTTTAGGACTGTATGCAAGTAACTACTCCTTAACTGTTAAGGAGTTGAAATTACCTTCAGCCCTTTGAAGGCAACTGCGAGGCTGATGTGGCCACCAGGGAAAATGAGTTTGACACCCCTGTCCTCTGAGAAAGCAAGACTCAGAGCAAACAGCAAAGAGATCGTCAAAACTATGACACAAGAGGTATTTCTTTAGCACTCTGCCAGTAGGACTTTCACTAAGTGTGTCTTTCTTTTTCTCCCCGTATAGACACTTTCATCATTCTGACTTTGGGACTAATTATGGGTGGTAGTTTCATTCAGGGATAATGAAATAATTATGAACATCAGTTCACCCCAACCTCATTTGAGCTAATAAAATATTTGGCTACATCCCAAAATAAGTAATAAAATGAACTGATCTGAGTTTGAGCTTTGCAGGTTCACCCCCTGCCCACGTCTGGTGGAAGGACTGGTGAGCAGTACAATGGCTGAGACACAGGGAGTCTGAGGTGAGAAAGACCCAGATAATTTCAGCCTGGATAATTAGCCTGTGGATAATTAGAGTTGAAGATAATAAGAGGAAGAAAATCCTTGAGATAAAGGTTGTAAGATATTCCTATAGAAGAAGTAAAGACAGTGAAGGCTGAAGCACTAAATTTGCTATAACTATAAATGTAATTTTTACAAAAAAATAAGGAAAAAAAGATGAAAATTTGCTTGATGAAAAATGTAGAGACTCTCCCCCATTTTCTCTAGCACCTTCCTGCACAAGATGGCCATTTTAGCACATCCCCCACACTGCCACTGTTTCGGAGATCACTTTTGATATAATGACCAAGTCAAGATTACCAGTGGTAAGTTTTTTCAATATCCCCTTCTCCACCACAAAAGGGCTGCACTATCTCTTCCCCTCTTTCCTTGCTCCTGTCTGTGAAGTGTCTGTTCACCTTTTCAATGTGAATTTGCCCTCTTATGCCCTTGGTCCTTCCTGCCTGCTCTAGGATCTCACTCCACCCAGAACATATGCTCTCCTTGTATCTTCCAGCTCTTCTGTCCTGAGACCTGCAAACATGCTTGAATCTCCCCCATTCTTCAAAGCACACCCCTCAGGCCTACTACCCTCTTACCTTACCGACTTCCACCTCTTCTTCCTTTCATTATTAAACATTTCTAAAAAGCAGCCTACACTCTTAGGTTACTTTCCTCACAGCCCAAGGTGTCCTTGACCTTGGGCAAACCTCTTCACCAGCACTGTTTTTACGAGTTGTCAGCATCCTCCTGAACTCCAGGGTCCATGGCTCTGCTTCCTGTATTATAACCCTCGTCTCATTGGACACTATGGAGACAAGTGGGACTTCCCTCTCACTGTCACCATGTGTGTCCTGGGATTCTGAGCTGTCACTCTCTTTCTTGGCTCCACTTCTAGGATATTTTTGACATTTCCTCTGCCCCATAGGTTTAGGCCTCTGCTGAAATCCCCTCCTGGGCATTTTTATCATCTTTTCCTACAGTCTATCTCCCAATGATCTCATCTCCTCTCTTCATTTCAACTACAGACTTTCACCAGATGTCTTTGAACTCCACTGGCTATACCTTCCTAAGGGCATTTTTTTCTCACTCTACTTGGCACTCTAGGTACCTGCATAAATTGTAGGGTTTTATGAAGCTGAGACTGGGCTTTTGACTCGCTTTCGTATCCCCTACAGCGGTGTCAAACTCATTTTCACTGGGGGCCACATCAGCCTTCAAAGAACCTAATGTAATTTTAGGACTGTATAAATGTAACTACTCCTTATCTAGGGGCTAGGAGCTTGGTGCTGCTGCTGGGTAAAAATAAGGTGCCAGGCCAGATAAAACGAGGCGGAGGGCCAGATTCAGCCTGTGGACCTTGTGTTTGCCACCTGTGCCCTAGCATTATGCTCTGGGCATAGCAGAGGCTCTGATGACATTTGTTGAATAGTGTTATCTTGCTTACTGGATGTTGGGAGCTCTCATTTTGATGGCTTGTTGACTTTATGGTGAAGGGAAGCCAATTAAACCCATAACTCCTCCTTCAGAGATCCCACCCCAAGTAACACTCCTGGTCCCAGACATTCGGTAGTCTTGCCTGCACTGGTTCTCATCAATGGCAGGGAAGCCTTCAGGACAGAAGTCCTGGGAATAATTGAGTCATGATTGGCACCCCCTGCACCATTCCAAGCTGATAACAAGCGGGCATGGCAGCATATGCCTCTTCCAAGTGGCATCTAATTTCTCGGAGGTGACTTTATATTGCTTTACAGAGGCTGGCACGATGCTTTGGGGGAGCCTACTGGGAATCGCACCTGATTCTGGTGCCTGACTGCAGCAGACAGCTGCCTAGTTAAGGAGAATTTTACAGTTAAATTGTGTTCTGCTTGGGAATTGGAAACTACTGAGAAAGGACAAATGCAAATGAGATTCCGGTGCCGTGCAGGAGCTTGTTAAGAGACATCCCTGCCACAAAGCCTGGAGTCTCAGGCTTGTCTTCAACTGTCGTTTTGGGAAAACTTTTGGGACATTTTCCAAAGGGTTTTTTGGGGGGACAGAGGTGGCTTTGGTGCAATATGAAGAATGTGAGTTTGGGATGAGATTGTGGTGTTGTCATTACAAGCACAGCCATAAGCCATGCGGGTCAAACGCTGGCCCCACCACTTACAGGCTAGGTAACCTTGGGCAAGTTACTTTAGTCTCTGAGCCTCAGTTTCCTCATCTGTAAACTACAAATAATAATACCTTGGTAGGATTAAAAAATATAAAGATATAAAAACCTTAGCCCAGCACTTGGTGTATAACAAGCCTTCAATCAGTGCTAGCAATTTCATTATTATTATTATTAGTTAATAATTGTGAGATGTTGAGGAAGTCCCTTAACCTCACAATGTCCCATTCTCCATCTTTTGAGGTGGTTGTGATGATTAAATGAAAAAATGTGTGTAAGGAATTTAGCACAGGATGGGCACTTCATAGATGATGGCCACTGTTATTAATATTATTATTCTAACTAGCCAGACATCAGGAAACTTGCTTTGCTTAGCTTAGGACAGTGGGTACCTGCTAGCTAGGACTCTCTGGGGAGCAAAGTACCCTAAAAAGAGGAGGACAAGACAAAGTAAGAGTCAGTTTAAGAGGAAAGGTTTTTAAATATATATATTTTATTGATTATGCTATTACAGTTGTCCCACTCCCCCCCTTTATTCCCCTCCGTCCTGCACACCCCCTCCCACCCACATTCCCCCCCTTTAGTTCATGTCCATGGGTCAAGAGGAAAGGTTTTCAAGATAGATGGATCTGGCTCCACAAATAATTACCTGACTGTTTTTAAACTCGACTTCCTTCTCTGAAAAATAAGGTTTAGTGATGCTGTAATAGCATTTACATAGAATCATGGTGAGGATTATGTAGGCTGGTGCATGTAGGGTGCCAAGGAGGGGACTGTGGTTCATTATCAGTCTCCATAAAACACAGCTGTTATTACTGAGAATGTGGGGATTTAATGCAGGATTCTTGGGGAAGGACTGGAAAGCAAGAGGAAGAGGACCGGGAGGAGGGAAAGAAGGAGGAGGAGAGGAAGGAGAGCCAGAGAGGGAGGTTCTTAAACCCTATCTTAGAACCTATCTTAGAAGGGATAAACCCGGAGTGTAGACCAAGACTGTGTTTTACTGTGTCTATGTATGCTGCGTGTATCTCCCACGACGTCAGGCAGGTCTTATTCATAGAAGAGTCATCAACAGCTATTTATGGAATTAGAGGTCCCCCGGTGAGAGCTTAGCTAACTAGAAGTTACCCCAGCGAGAGTATTATGTGTTGAATCATTGCTTTGAAGTTCTGGAACTCAAGACTGTGGAGGGGCAGGGCTCTTCTTAAAAGTCTGTCTGTATCTGGGGGCCACTGGATGCCAGCCATTCCTCCCATCTGTTTCTGTGGCCCAGAGGATCTGGTGGGGCCCTGGGGGGAATGGTCTGATTCTTCCCCAAAGAGGGTTGCAGGGCCCTAGAGGCATGGGTCTTTTGTGAGAGCAACATGCAACCTCATCCAAACTTGATGTGCAAGATGTCCTCACAGCCCCCATGGCCCAGCAGGTTACAACCTCAAAGGTGAGAAAGGCAGAGCAGGAAGAAAGGAGCAAGGCTTCCTCAGGGTGGGGCGGGCAGAGGCCACTTCCTCAGAGGCCTGCTGCAGGGAAAGCCCGTGACCCAGCGCAGAGCGAGTGCTGCGTCTGTGTATTGGCCAAATTGCACTGGGAAGGAAGGGCTGTTTGTTTTCCTCCCAGAACAGGAATTCTCAGAAAATCGATTCTCCCTCATTGACAATGCATACTAAGTGATTGAAAGGCCATTAAGCCCATTAATGGGGTGCTCTTTAAATAAAATCAGCCCCTAAAAGGGATCTTAGACTTGGCAAAGTCAGTAAAGCTGACAGTGTGCTGGGCCTACCCAGGGACCATAAATATAACAGAACAGATACGTGCTATGGGAGGGGGCGGGGGGATGGGCAGGCAAACAGAAGATAAAGGAATCAGGAAACAATGAATAGCTTGGTGTATCAAGGACAAACGTTGCCAGACAAGCTTAATGGCTTTTATTTTATTTTTGACAGGATTTACAAAATGAGTAGATGAAGGGAAGTTTGCATCTTGATTTCAGTTAAACAGTTGGCACTGCATCCCACCAAATTTCATGCCCCAAATTAATTCAAATTGTCTTGGACGGAAGCACGGTCACATGGGTTGAAAGTTGGCTGGCACTCCGTGAACAGCAGGGAAAGGAAGGCGGCCCCCCGTGGCCAGCCTGGTGGTGAGGCCTCATTCTAATTCCTGTTGGAAAGTGGGGCTCCTCATTCTCCAGCTCCCTCACAATAATAATAAGAGCACAACAATCACAACACCTCAACTAACGTGAGCTGATCACATCCAATGTTCCAGACACTTCATCTAGCCGAGACTCTTTGTTCTTTCAGCCCCTGGTGTTCCTCCTCTCTCTACTCCCCATCTTCCCTTTCAGGCAGCCGGTCAGGTGTGTTGCTCACTTCAGGGGACTAGTGCGGTTAGTAGAGGGATAAAGGGAAAAATGTTTGGGAAAAACAAAAAGACAGAGGGACCTCTGTCCTTAGACAAAAAAACAATTTTCGCCCTGGCTGGCGTAGCTCAGTGGATTGAGCATGGGCTGCGAACCAAAGCATCACAGGTTCGATTCCCAGTCAGGGCAAATGCCTGGGTTGCAGGCCACAGCCCCCAGGAACTGCACATTGATGTTTCTCTCTCTCTCTCTCTCTCTCTCTCTCTCTCTCTTTCTCCCTCCCTTCCTTCTCTAAAAATAAATAAGTAAAAATCTTTAAAAAATCTTAAAAAATAAACAACCAATTTTCCTCAGCAGTGACATGTGTGAGTGGACAGGACTGTGGGCCCTGTGTCTGGCTTCCCAGGCAAAGCTGCTGCCTGGGTCTCCCCTAGATGGAGTCTCCTGGGGACAGTCACAAAAGCTGCTGCCACCCACATGGCTCAGAGGCAGAGAGGAGCCAGGTCCAGATGGACCATTTGGGCAGGAATGTAGACATCTCCGTAGCAACCTGCAGGGACTGAGGGTGATGAGTCAGCTGCCTGCTGCCTCTTCCTTCCTGGAAAAGTGAGCACTCACAATCTGACAGCGAGTTGTGTGCCAGGAAAATTTTTTTCTGGCACATTTAAGACTGTGGGGGTATTAACTCAATGATACCTTATGAACAAAAAAAAACAGACCAGGAAACTGAGGCACAGAGAGGTAAAGGAGAGGAACAGATAGGAACTCAGGCAGGAGCCCCTTCTACTGAGATTTTTACTTCACTGAAGGATGACAAGAAAAGAACCACCTGGAGACTATAGCGAGTTCAAATAAATGTAACTAAATAAATATCTCCCCTGGAGACAGCAGAAGTATCACAAAGCTCTGTTTTTTGTGTCGCCCACATAAATTCCTTCCTTCCCTCCCTCCTTCCTTTTCCCCTCCTTCCCTCCCTCCTTCCTTCCTTTCTTCTCTCACTCCTTCCCTCCTTCCTTCTTTCCCTCCCTCCCTCCCTCCCTCCCTTCCTCAGTGAACATGTGCACTGGGAGCCCAGGTGTGTCAGGCACGGGGTAGACAAGACTGAGTCCAGCCGAGTCTCTGCTCTCCAAGGGCTGGTACCCGATGAGGGCACACACACAAATGGGCACTTTCTTTAGGGCTGTCTTTATTTTTCAAATGTCCTAAACACATTCTCTAATTTGATCTGTCTTAAATAGCATTGAACTTATATTTTAAAATTTATTGGATTTAAAGTTAAATATTTGATATTTTAAAAACCAATGAGTGAGATCATCATATATTTTGTCAGTTGAGTTT